>WEIV01022043.1:25110-82478 GCA_013390005.1 Calyptomena viridis
TCAGCCACTGTGAGCAGACCCAGAGGAGAGGAAATAAAATCCCCAAATTTTGTAGCTATCAGGGCTGCTTGCTTGATTAATTTTATTTCAAAGAGTGATCTCTGATTATTAAATGCTCTGATTAAGGCAGGCAGCTCCAGCTAAGCTTTTGCTGACCTGTACTTGCAGGATATTGGAAATTCTTTGCACCACAAGTGGAAAACTGAGGTGAGACTCACATTGCAAATAAAAGAGGAAAAACCTGAAGGGTCTGGAGCTCACTGGCTCACTCCATAGGGTCTGTTAGGGATAAGGGTGGAAAAAGAGATGAATCTGCAAAGGAAGCTGCATTTTAGAGGTCAGCAAACACAGGGGTAAAGTGAGAATTGCCAAAAGTCAAGCTGAGTTAGACCTTGCAAAGGATATTAAAATAAACAGCAAAAGTTCCTTAACAGAAGAAAAAGATTGCTGTGCAGGGAGGATGATGTTGAGATTGATAGAAATTAAATAAATTCCCCAAATAAAATAAAATAAAATGCTTTTGAATGTATTTTCAGGAAAAAAAAAAAGAGAGTGAATAGGACATGGGATAATGAGAGAAAGGGAGTGGAAGTCACCCCATGTGAGGTAGAAAGAAAGCTCAGAGGAATCTCTGGGATGAAATCAGTGTACAGAGGGAGAAAATCACCCAGGAGAGTGGGAAAAACTGGCATTTTCCATTAGCCAGGATAGAAGTAAATGTATCCATCTAGGATGAGCTGAGCAACTACAGATGTCTGCAGCTCTTCCTGGTCATCTGAAATTTTAGGGGAAAAAGGAGAGAATAAGGGTCATCACAGACATTGAGGTAAAGAAAGAAACAAAATGTGATGGGAGTTTACCTGTGGTAATTTTAACATGAAGTCTTTCCCTGATGTTTCTCCATTCTTTAAGCAGGACTTTAAAAACCACATGGTGCTTCAGAGGAAGACTTTGGTTAAAGTGAAGAAGGTGGGAGCTTGCACCAAATGGTAACCCAGTAATAAATCCAACAGGGAACATGCTAAAGAGGAGCTGATCCCATTGTCTGGAATGGTTGGATGCTGGGAGCTTATAGACAATTCCCAAAGATCCATCTTGAGATCAATTTTAAGTGGTGTTCTCAAGAGCCATAGTACCAAATTCACACAAGATTAGGCAACAGAACAAAATTAATTCTGGAGAGCTAATCCTACAAAAGAGGCCAAAAGAGACACCTGGAAAGAACAAGAGGACCCTGAAGGTTGAAGTAATACAAAAACCATCATATATTATATTTAAGACTGCAAGATATCAAGTTGAGGGGATGAGATTGAGGATTTCTGCAAGTCAAAATCCTATTTTATTCCATTCTCTTCCACTCCATTCCATGCCATTCCAATTTTATTGGTGGAAAAGAGAAGACAGACTTGGTGTCTATATGGGAAGGTAAGAGGATGTTTGTTGGAACAGGGACCTCGCTCTCTTTACAGCAGAGATGGAGCAGGGACACAACTGTCCCCTGAAGCTGCATCCAGGGAAAAACACTGGTGAGGAGGGAGAGCTCCCTGGATAAAGAACAATATTGACACACACAGCACATGCTGGCCAGAAAGGCATGTATGGACTTAGAGGGAAAATAAACGATCTGAAAACGTCTAGTTTGCTGAATTTGGTGGTCTCTTTAGACCAAGTCATTTCCATTGGCAGCAAAAGGCTCTGGAACAAACTTCCTGCAGAAGTAGCAGAGCAAGGAGCAAAGTAATTAAAAAGAGGAAACAGACCCCAGAAGTTCTTTGCAGTTCCTTATTTCTGGACCAGTAATTCGAGGCTTTGTCCAGAGCTTATTAAACTGTGCAGAACTCTCCATGAAGGCCAGCATTTAATACCTGTCCATGGAGGAGCCCTCAGGAATCAGGAGGTGCTAAATATAGGAATTAAATAGGCCAGGGCTCTGTTACACTGGATTTCCATTCCACTTGAAACTTCCCAAGTCCTCTTCTTACCTCCCAAGCCTGCTTTTGAAACAGACACTTTTACCAGAGAATCAGGACTGAGCCATAAACTAATTTTCACAGTTTCTAGGCCAGTTGGCACAAATCTTGGCCACCAAGGTGCTGACCAAAAGAAGCATGTATTTAACAGATAATTTCTGTGTAACTCCGTGATAGTTACAGTTTTACAGAGCCACATAATTTTAGCCTCTAACAAATATTACAAGGAAGGCTTTATGCTGTTAAACCCTGAGTCACTATCAGGAGCTAATTTTTCATATGTTTTCCTCTGTTTACTTCCCTTCCTAATGTCATCACTGACATTCAAAGAGGTTTGTAGAGCACTGACATGTGGAATAATAAAGAGAAGATCAATTCGTAAACACAGGAAAAAAATCTCTTTCCATTCATATGAAATATTTTCAAATTAAATAAACCAGTTTACTCTTACCAAGTTTGCCTTTGGTTTTTCCCAGTTTCCTTTTTATGGGCAGCCCCTTTCAATGTTTTAAAGCTCATTCTCAGAGTAGTTTTTAATTCAGAGAAAATCTTATAAAATCAAGAGAACTATGAATAAAATCTGAGGTTTAACTGACCTTTTTTTTTGCAAGCTCTGTGCAAGTCAGGATATGGGATATCATTTCCTGACCTGAAAAAGCAATGAAACACTGTCCCAACATATAGAGACTTAAATGGTCAGATATAATGAATTGCAGTCCAATATTAAGTCTGTGCAATTTCCCAAGCTCCAGATATTCTGACCCAGTCACATGACCAATAAATAAAAATGAAAAACCCCAAAGAGGATTTCTCAAGAGAAAGCATCTCAGCACTGTTTTCACTGCAGACAGGGCACAAGGTGCCTCTTCATGATTAAAAGCTGTGATTCGTTCTCAGACCAAACTCTGACTGACCAGATTCCACCCAGAGCCTAAATTCATAAAATTTAAGACCGAGGCACCATTAGATCATCCAGCAAACAACCCAGATTCTTGCATTTGGCCCCATTACTCCAATATCAGGCCCTAAAGCTGGAAATCGATTAAATCATATCTGTGCTCAAGTTATCCTGGCCCTGGTGTGAGACCATGGAGCTCATCAACTCAGCAGATCAAATGGCCCTTTGCACTTCAACTCTTGGGCTGGTGACTTTCTGGTTTATGGGATGAAAATCTTAAGAAGCCAAACCCACCATCAGCTCCCAGGTGGAAATGGTGGTGGATACAAATTCCATCCCCTGAGCCAAGGATTTCTTTATATGTCCAGTGTTATAAAGATTTACAGGTCCCCCAGCTTTGGGACTCCAAGAGTGTCCTGATCATTGTGTCTGCTGGGAATTAAAACTGCTTAATGCAGGGCATGGAAACAAGTTCTCCACACCAGAAGACAAAGGGAATTTCCATGGTGGCGGTTTGGGGAACGTGCTTTGCATTCTGCAAGGGCAAAGGACATCATTAACCTTTTTTAAAAAAAAAAAAAAAATCTGTAATTAGGAATATCACTCAACTTTCTGTTGTAAAACAGTGTGTTCTCATGAGAGCTCCACAGGTTGTTTGAAATCTGGGCCTTTTCCCAGTATTTTTCAGCCAGTTTCCTGAGCTTGCTGACAGAGCTGTCTGGACGGCCACTGGCTCACATTCCTCGCAGTCTCTGCTCCAAGCCAGCTTCTTTGGGCCCAATTTCAACAAATACAGACAGACCACCACAATCCAGAGCTCAACGTGGGACTGGCACCACATGCCTTTGAGATATTAACCATAAATCAGCTGTGGGCAGCTCAGACAGATGTGGGCGTTAAGAGAACTGCCAGCTCCATAGGCTAAATATGGAGCTGGACAGGGAATGCCAAAGATCCCAGGTCTTTCTTTAATGCAAATTCAGCTGGAGGAGCAGGAACAGCAGCCAATGGAGCAGCTTTCAATAGAAAACAGGTATTTTCTATTGAATTTGCAGCTGGGAGGTCTGGATCAAGTCAAGACAAGGGACAATATCATAAAGTTGGGTGGCTTTGCTTGAGACTCGGGAGAAAGAAGTCAAATTTGTGCTACAAGAGCTGGGAAAGCGTCACTGCTGGGGACCCTGGTGGCCCTCCAAGGGTTTCCATGCCTCTGTCCTCTGAGCTGGGGGAGCAGTTTCTCCTCTGAGCACTTGGAGGAGGCACAAACACAAACCTGTTTCCAGAAACCTGCCTGAAAGGAAATGACTTTGTCAAGTGTGCTATGAAACTGAGGTGGAGCACAACATCAACCTGAGCGTTTCTGGAGGTTTCACCAGCACAGGGAACAATCCTGATTCCCATGGGAAGCCACAAGGTACCACACTGTGGGCAGCTGAGGCTTTTGGGCAGTGCTGGTGACTAAACATCCTCATCACAAAAGCCTGCGAGAGTCAAATGCAAACACAGCCTTGTGGTTTGGGACAACCTGGTATTTCTGACAGGCTGCTGATTTCCCTTCTGAATCACTGCTGGATTTGTGACCTTTATTTTCAGGGGTGTGTTGCTCACATGTGGACACCAAGAGTGTGGGCTGGGCTGTGCCATTAAACATCCCATTCCATCAAACGGCTTGTGTGTCTCCCAATAAAGTGACTGAATAAATTGTCCCTAAATATAGTGCAGAACAAATATATATTTTAATTAATATATAATTAATTTATAATTAAGATACAATATTTTTAGTGCTGCTTAATTATCAGTTCATTTACTGACAGTGATAACAAGACTAAAAACATAATCTGTGAACATACTGAGGGGCTCATTTTGTAAGTATTTCTGCATGGGAATAATGTTTCTCCTGTGCCTCAGTCCTGCTGAGGCTGACAGCTTTCTGGCATTGGAATATTCTAATCCAAAGCTATGGATATCCACAGGACTCAGTTTGGGACTCTGCTGATGGTGATAAGGCTGTGGGATGCATTTTGATTCCAAGATGTTCCAGCTGTGCTGGCTGGTCTCTCTTTGATATCTCACCTTCCAACTCCATCCTGTTTCAAAAAATGTTAGATGACAAAAAGAAAAACTTTAGAAACTGCTTTCATTTCCATGGCTGTAGCTAAAACAGGGAATGTTATGCTTAGAAAGAAAATGAAGCACCAAGCGTTTTATTCAGGAATCAGAACATTCCACCAGATTTTGTATGGGAAGTTTACATTCATTACAGACCAGAAACATCTTGTTAAAACTCCTGAACCAGAAAGGGACAGAGCAACCAGCAGCTGGCAGATTACAGAGGTGGACTCTGATGTCAGAATCCTGTTCCCATGACATCAGGTGGGTTACAGGCACAGAAATGCCGAGACATTCCCGGGAGCCCCTGCAGGCTGACAGCGCTCCATGGATCCAGGCAGCTCTCCCTGCCTGGACTTCCCCTTGCAGGAAAGTGTTCTTACTGCAAAAGAAGTTGTGGGGGGTTAAGCTGATGCAGTTTTAGGAGAGATCTGCATTTGTAGGATGGAGAGCACTTGGAGAACAGTTTCTCCTCGTGGCAAATGTTTCTGGTGTCTGGTGTCAAATTCATTGGAAAAGTATCGCTGCCGGTGTCAGCTCCAATCTGTGTCAGTGCAAAAGTTGGCATTGGGACCAATTCCTGCCAGAGATGGAAAACTGAGACCCGAAGGAATCCACAGGGGGTGAACACAGATCCCTCTTTTAATAAGACAACAAGGTCAGGGGAAGGTGACCCTGCCCTTGGTGCTTCTGAAACTTCACTCAGCCCTCAGTGCCTTGGCTGGAAGCAAACGAGTTCCCTTCAGTCTCCAGCATCAAAACTTATCCCTGAAAACTGCCTCCATTACAGAAATCCCAAATTTTCCATCATATCTCTGCATTATGGCATAGAATTCAATAAGGAAAACTCATGTGAAATGCCTTTCACCCCATATATACAAGTATTGAAGTGTTTGGGGCATGAAGGTGCTGCCTTAATTTCTAAAATAAATCTATCACTTCCTCAGCCCATTTTCTCTCAACTCCAAAATAATTTATCAGAAGTATTCAATTTTTGATAGAAAATACTCTACAGAGAATTAAAAATCAGGTAATTTTGGAACCCACTGTCTATAATTACTTACATAGTTCTGCAGTTTAAGTCTGCAACTCTCCCCTCAGCACTAATAAAGTTTGAATTCTCAGCAAGTGAGCAAAAAAACATGGGAGGCTTGACTTTAATATCTCTTAGCAAAATATTTTTGTCTCTTCAGAGGACAGCAACAAAGATTTGTGTCCTTAGGAGAGCAAATTTGGTGTATGGGACACCCTGGGCAGGCTGGGAGGGTATTGCTATAGATTAAAGGTGTTTCTGGCAGGAAGAGTAAATCCATAACCTTCATGCCTGACAATATTTCCAATATTGGGCTTATTTTAGATGAACAAGTGTGAAATTTACAGTGTGGATTTACAACAGTGGACAAAACTTGTTTTCCAGTATTACTGCAATCTTCATTTTAATAGAAATCCAATTTTGTAGCTAAGGACTAAAAAATAAGAGAACAGGATGTTGCAATTGCAGGGTTCATGACAAAAGGTGATCCTTGCAGCAGAATTTCTGAGGAAGGAAATGTTTTCACTAATTTTATTTGTTGAGAGGCATCACTTTGCACTCTTAGTAAGTTAGGAAGAGTAAGAGCAAGTTTTTTCCTGTCTAGAAAAGGTGAAGGAGTGGAAGTGGCAGCTCCTTCTTGTCTTTTCCCACAGGGAGAGCAGTAATTTGATTTTATTCTGCTGCAGCCTTGGGTTGGAACCTCTCTACAGCCTCCTCTGCAGAGACACCACCCCATCTCCATCCCCTGAGCACCCTTATCCTCCTTTAACTTTTAGCATGTTCCCTGAACTGAAGTTTCCCTCCCAAAACATATGTGTGAGACACAGGGAACAAGATAAGAGCTGTAATATATCTGTCCAATTTTTTTCCTTCCAGTGAAGATAAAGAGATACAGCTGAATTATTTCCTCATTCCCCCAGCAGCAAAAAAAGAAAATCTTGGAGAAAAGAATCTCTTTTGAAGAAGCTGAAGACAGAGAAAATATCTCCATAAAAATAAAATCCAAAGAAGAAAGTTCCTGAAATTTTTGTTTTCCTCATTAGGATTATAAAAATTAAGATACTTCCACCTAATTCATATCCAGGTGTGAGTCTGGAAGAGGGTGTGGGGAACCTTCCACAAATAGAAGGATCTGCCCACACCTCTGGTTAAAAATTAAGTTCTTGTGCTGGAGAATGACTGTTTCACAATGGCAGAAATAAAAAGAGCAAGGGAAAAAAAATTATTAACTTCTAAAGTAAAGCTGATTAGTTAAATAAGGGTCCTTGATGAGCACATCCACTGCCTCACCACGCTGGTGTTTGGGTCAGAGTGTTACAATTAGGGAGGTATTAGCAATAGGTTTTGTTAAATTGGTCAGTTCTCCTTGCTGGATTTCTGCTGGTAGCAGACAAATCTCAAATATTATGAGTATTTTTAAAGCTGTTCAGGAATCCAGTGCAAGATATTAGAGGAGCTTGGTCATATGATGGGTCTTGCAAGGTGAGACTCCCATGTAAATTAGGAAAGATTTTCCCAAACTATGGCTCCAACAGAACTCCCTACAGTCTCAGAAATCCCATTTTTATTGGTCAGTAAAAGCTGAACCATGTCTTATCTTCCTCTCTGCTATAATTCTGTTTTTAAATATGTTTCCTCCTTCCCATTACAGAATTCATATTTATTAACAGCAAAGCTATGGGGAAAAAAAAAAAGGTGAAAAATACTGTCTTCTCCTCACATTTTGGGTTTGTTTCTTCTTTGTATTATTACAGCACCATTTAGTATTTTGAGCAACTGCAGTATTTCAGCTCAAGTCCAAAGCATTTTGGATTATGAGAGCCAAGGAGTGATTTATTTTAGCACCATTTAGGAGCGTTAGGGAGTGCCAGGAGATTATGATATGCCAAGAAGTTGCAAACATTCAGCACAAAAACAAAATCTATGATGCTGCTGCTGAAAGTCAGGTTAAATATAGAAACCAGGTTTGCTGGGAAAAAAACATTCAGCCAGAAAAATGAACGTAATTTTTGACTGGTCCATTTAGAGACACAGGTGCTACGAGGAGGATTTTTACACCAGATCAAACTAAAAAAACAGTTCTTGAAGCTTAATGAGGCCTCACAGATTGAAACACTCATCAAGGGTTTAAAAATTGCATTTTGGTTCAGTATTGAGTCAGTGTCACTGAATTACTACCAGCAACTGCTAATGAAAAACTTAGTGACTCTCATGGATAATTTGTAAGGTCTGAATCTTGGATCAGTATTAACTACCAGAAACTTTGTTCTCACCAGCTCTGGAGGCCAAACTTCTCATCTTTTTATTTTGGTTGCAATTTTAGCAAATTAATGATCTCCTTTAATCCTGGAAAAATCAACAACACAAAAAGGCTTTTCCTTCACCAGTGCTTGGTGATTCTCTCAGCTTGTAAATCGATGCTCTGTGAGATCTCACCTTTATTCCTTCCAGGTTTATGCATTTAGAAAGGACACTCTTCTTCAATGAGATTCCTTGATTTCTGAAGTCTAAGTTTCCCTCTCCAGTGTTTTACTGGTTTTACTCTGGGTATAATAGATGCTAAATTTGCCATGAGCTCCATGTTTCCACTTGGAGTTGCCTTTGATTAACTGGCCTTCCAGCCTTTCAAAGTGCTCACAGCTCTTGCACCTATCAGACCTCTGGCAGCTTGTGTTGGCTGCCCATTTTTCTTGGGAGCATTCATGGGGAAAGGAATTTTATGTTCACTAAAGGCCCTGATGGTGAAAAATAAAACACAACCCCCACGAGAGGTCAAGAGGGCAAGGAAAAATGTCCTGACATCCCCATCCTTTGGAAAGATCCCTGTGTGAGCTGTAAATATGGGCCCTGTTTCTCTGCATCTCCAAAGCTCACAGTTCACAGATTGCTCAGAAATTGGGGAAGTGTATTTTTTTTTTAAATTTTTTTAAAATTTTTTTTTACCCAAACTTGAGTAACCTCTTTTAAATGTATGGTTGGAAAATCTGGCTTGCCCAGCAGACCTCACAGTCATTCTCCCAGTGAAATTCAATCCTCTTGGTTTATTTCATTTTACCTAAGACACCACTGAAGGAAAAATGGGTTTGGAGTAGATGAATCTCTTTCCATCCATGTCTATGATTTTTTTTCACAGAAAATCTTGTGGGTTTAATTTCTTTTTTTTTTTTCCCCTTTCAGTTGTAATTCAAAGTTTGTTTTCTACTCTGTTTCCCAGTGAATGCAAGGAAAAAGCCCCCTGTGAGCAGCAGTGGACGTGTGATTTCCTAGGGCTGTGACTGGGTGTCTTTGCTGGTTGTATTTGATAAGTGCTCCAGACAGCCAGGAATGATTTACTGCAAGTCTCCCTTTGCCCTTGTGCTGGGATTACAATTTGGGAGGTTTTTCAACAGGCATTCTCAGCCCCCATTTTTAATCAGTCTTTCACCCAGATAGGCCAAGAAAAAGTTGTAAAGTCAGAAGAAACGCTGGCGTCGGTTCCGTGACTCACAACAGAGCAGAGGTTGTCTCCCTTCCATTTTCTCCAAAATCCCTTTTTTTTGTTGACCACACACAAATGGTTCTAATCAGCTTCCAAAAGCCTCTCGTTGGCATTTTAAGATGTTTGCTCTTTGCATTCTTCTCTACATCCCCCTTTCCTCTCTCATCTGAAAGCAAAGGGGATGCTGAAAAAACGGACTTTTTTTTCTTTCTTTCTTTCTTTTCTTTTTATTTTCTTTTCCCTGAGCAATTTTGGTTTTCCATTAGCTGAACACTTCTATTGAAGGGTGTTGTGCAATGAAAGTGCAACGGATATAGAAACCTCTTTATTATGCTTGGAATGTCAGTTTGGACATTTGTTTTAGTTGGACCATGTGAAACACGGTCATGGCAAGAACAAGAAATTTGCTTCTTTAATGACCCTTCTTCTGCTAATGGGGCTCAGGCTGTCAGGTTATTCCTGTTCCTTGATCACAGGTGAATTCAGGTGCTTTTCCATCCAGGGCCAGCTGGGAGGTGACAATGCCCCCATCAATCAGCTCCCCAGGAAGGATAATTGGTGATGCCTCTTCCAGTGGAGCATCCTTCAATCACACCACAGAGGAAGCAGTTAAAGGCCTTTTTCCCCTTTGAGCTGTTGAGAAAAGCTGAAAGCTCTTCAGGAAAGAGAAAAAGGAAGATGGTTGTTGGCTTGAGAGATGTTGTGACTTCCCAGAGTGAGAAAGCACAGGCTGAGAAAGAGAAAGCGGGAAAAAGCAGTGGATACAATGCCCAGAGACTGAGCACATATGTCTCTTCCAAAGGATTTTCTCCTCTGCTATAATATTGACAGTGAAATATATTCCTTTATATAAACAAAAATAACTACCCAAAAAATGAACCCTTGGCATAGGCCAGTAAAATCACACATTCTGAACAAGGCCAGGCCAAGATGGAAAAATACTCAGTCTATTTTTCCTAAAATCTACCATATTTCTCCACTTTTTTTTTCTTTTCTTTTTTTTTTCCTTCTTTCCCCCCTCTGGCATGAATGTGTCAGCAAAATGCTCAGATTTTGCAGGGATATTCCAACCCCATCAGGTGAAAGCACAGTGGTCCTCAGTGGACTGACTTCCATGAAATGAAGTCCAATGGATTTTGTGTTGGCTTGAGGAACATCAGATTTTAAGGGACAAACACCTTCAAAGAAAGGATCCACCATCCCTCAGAGACCTGGGAAAGAATTCCACAGATGGCCCCCTTGGATATCACAGTCCCTGGTTTTCTGAAATGAATTTTTACCTCAAAGATCCTTGGTTCCAGCAGGGTTTTGATTGACCTCACATGTGAGTTTCTACTCAAACAGATAAAGCTCAGCCATTAATTTACAGAATTGATCAAAACTCCAGAGAACCCCTGAAAATATTTAGATTTTAGTCTGTGACAAGATGCCACAGGTTGATGTGACAAACATGTAGAGAAGCTGGAGAATCAGAAATCCAGCAAGGAGAAATTACCAATTCACAGCATTGAACAGGGAATTTAAAAGGAAAATATTTGTTTTCTTAAATTTCAAAGGTTTACTTGCACATTTGCAATTCAATAAGAAACTCAAACCACAATGTCCCCTGGAAGACTAATGGGCTGAACACACACTGTGTGTCATACCTGAAGGGGAAAATTGCTGGAGAAAATCCAGCAGCAGTTCTGGTTTTGGCAATTCCCTCCTCTCTCCATTTCCCAACTCCAGCTTTCATCCATGTCTGCTGAGCTGCAAACCTTTCAGGAAATATTTGTGTAGGGTAACCAGTGTCCTGGTGCCCCAGTCTCACCTGGAAGGTTTGGATGTGTTACTAAAATTCACAGGAAAAGATTGAATTCTTGCATAAACTAGTTTTTAAAACAGTAGAAAGGTGAGATTTTTTTTCCCCCAAAGAAGAAGAAAGAGCAGGGAGAATTTCTCCTTGCTGCCTGGAGAGGTGGCTTTTTGAAGGAGAAAATAAAATATGTCATACCTATAGATATTATTTATGCACCAACAGATAAACATTTGACTTCTTCATGTTCTCCAAACTGGATAACGTTAAATAACCCCTTCACGACCAGGAAAATAATCAGGAAGAAACAATTTTATTGACTAATATCCCCAAAAATCTGTTGATTCAACATCCAACAAGGATAGTTAATAACCAGTGCAAACTGTTTGAAGGAAAGAAGCTGCTAAAATCAGCAGAAATTATTCTCATACCATAAAGAGCAGCTGCTTTTGTGTCTTTCTGGGAGGGGAGAAATCTGGTTTATTCTGGATAAATCATTGTTTTCTCCTCAGGACACAGATGAGGGTTTGTGAAGGTGACCACACCAACCAGGGGGAGCCATGGCCTCTATTAATCAGCTTTCCAAACCTGATTTTTCCCCTTTTCACAGTTTTTCCATCTCAGATGGGGCTTGGGATGAATCAAGGATGAGTTGGTAGGATGGTGCTGGTGTCCACCCACCCCTTGGACACTCAGCCCCCCAGGAGGGGTCAGGGATCTCTGTCTCCATCATGGTTCTCCTGCTTTGGACAGGAGGGGACTGGGGGGACTCAGTGAGGCAATGGCCAAGTGACAAATGGAAATGGGGACACATCTGGGAATGACATGAAACTGTCATTTTGTCTGAGCAGATGAGCTGAGGGGTCTGAAACAACTGCTGTGCACATAATAATAGAAAACCGAAACTTTGCCCCAAAAGGTCTTTAATATCAACATTCTATTGCCACTGTCAAGCAATTTATATTTCGGGGGATTTTCTTTTTCTTTTCCTCTTCCTCAGCAGCAGCAGAGGGAGCACGACAATATAATCCTCTGTTTTCACTATTTTGAGCTAATTTTGCTTTGCTATTTTTAACTACTGTAAATGCTGCTGCCACAGGGAATAGGTAGAACTATTTTACTGTTTTAGAAGGCTGGAAAGAAATGGAATGAACTTTTGCATACAGTGGGATGTTACCCCTGCCAACACTCCAATGAAATGGGTTTGCCTGTGTTATTACAGGACCATAATAATGTAATTACGTAGCACTTGCAGAGTGTTTCACATCTCTGCAGTAACCTGACATTAATCTGTGCAGTAGCTAAATATTAAATCCTTTGCACAGGCTAGGAAAGTAAGGAGAAGAGTAAATCTCTGGGATAATAAGGGATATTAGTGCTGCAGTGCAGCTGGGAAGAGGCAAAGGACTCCCTGCAGGACCAAAATGGGATGGTCTCCTGCCTTATGCAATTTTGAAGGTAAAATACCTTCTTGACTTTTCTTTTTTTCATATCAACCCACTTCAGGGTCTTTCCAGGGATGGTACTGCCCATCATGGTGAGTCCTTTACACTCTGTAAAACTGCAATTAATAACCTAGCTGTGTTTAATGCATTTACTCTATGTTAATGGATTTATTCTTGCCCCTCTGGATGAAGGGACACCTGGGCAATGAGAGACTGTGTGGGTTCCACAAGTCCCTGAGATAATTGATTATAAGGACTATTCAGCTGCAGTCACACTGCTTGTGCCCCTCCTTTTCCACAGCCCCAGCATAAGGTTGTTCATGGCAAAACAGAGGGGTTTATTCCCTGTTTTATATTCCTTTCATGGTCAGCACCCATTCATCCAGCACTGTAGAAAGCACATGCATCAGCAAGACCTTGACACCTTGACACATGGGAAGACTCCTGAAAAGTCATCCTTTACTTCCCTCAAATTCATATCCCATCTTCAAGAACACTCTTTTCACTTCCCAAACACAGCCACCATCCTTGAAAAGTCACTCTGTGTTAACCCTGATCAGCCTCAGAGACTCTGGTTATATTCCCTGAGCAGCATTTCCACAGCCAAACTGCAGCTTCTCCTTCTTTTCTGGACATCAATCAGTGGGACAGTTTGCAAAACTGAGAGACAGCATCCTACTCTGTCACTCCTGGTGGATGGGCTTGGGTAGGAATTTCTTCTGGCTTCAGCCATGGGTGAAACAGCCCCAGTGGATCTGTAATGATTTGTCTTTTCCTCAATCCTGGCAGCCTGCTCTTCTCCACATCCATGTGAGAGACCATTTCTATTAATAGCTCCCAGGCTTTGCATTTCCTGCATCCAAAGTGCTAATGAAAACTCCTTCCTGCTGACCCTCCAGGGGAAAGGCAATTTCCCCTGTCCCCCCATCCCTATCTGTACATCTGGTCATCCGACCTTCTGGATGTTTCTGGCCCATGGCAGATTTACACAAAACATCTGCTGCTGCTTGTTGGGGTGGGTATTTTACAGGGAAAAACTGCTGGCTGACTCAGGACAATAAGTGCTTCTCCCTGCCCAGATGACTATTCCCATTCTCTGGAAGGGAAATAGCAATCAGACCTTTGGCCCTGGTTGACTTCTCATCCTGCTGCTTCTGCCCGAGCCAGGCTTCCTCCAGGTTTGCTCCATGAAATCCTCATCCTGCGTAATTAAAACTTCATCCTGGTGCTGAGGGCAGCTCTGACAGCCCAAGGAATGGGAGCTGGGCATTTTGGTCCCTGCAGATGTTGACATGGGATCAACAAGAGAAAAGTTTGAGACGGTCCTGCCCGTGTATGGTTCTTCCCCCAGCGGAGCTGCTTTCTGTGGTGGCTTTGCTCTATTCCTTTGCCATAGAAATTTTCTTGAGGTATTGATCCATCCCCTTCTCCGTGCAGTGCACATCAAAGCTACAGACCCCCTGAGGGTGCNTCATAGAAATTTTCTTGGGGTGAAAGGCAGGTACTGATCCATCCCCTTCTCCATGCAGTGCACATCGAAGCTACAGACCCCCTGAGGGTGCAGACTCCAGTGTTTTCTTGGGAGTGGCACATGTCCCATTGCCACCCAAGGGCTGTGCCACCACTGGGTCAAACACCAATACTCGGAGTGCAAAGGGGCTTTCATCTTATTTTGACCTCAAAAGAGGTTCCTAGAGCTGGTTCAGGTGGTGTAAGAGTCAACCTTCCCTCTGCTCTGCATCCCTGCCCTCTCTCCAACCTCTCTGTTCTTCCTTCCTGGAGCGATTTCCATGTCTCTGTGAGTCCTTCAGTGGGAATCACAACTTGGGATAAATCCTCACCATGTCCCAGCCCCGAGGTCTCCCCATGGTGCTGCACCATCCTGTTCCTGTCCTTGGCAAGCAGAGGATGCCTGGGACCAAGCTGCCTGCTGAGCCAGTGACTCTTCCAAGGGGAATGCCATAAAATTACAGGGAACGGGCAATTAGCAAGTAATTTTTGATTTCCACTCCTTTAAGATCCAGAGGGGAAGGAGGGGGATGTGTGTTGGGAGTCTGATGAAGTCTAACACTCTGGAGGCAAATGGAATAGCAAGTTTCTTGGGGGTACATTTCCCATATTTTGCTAAGTGTGTATTTTCTGCAGTGAATATGATACATGAAATGCCAGCAACATTTGGTTTCCATTCCCCCAAAGAGACATTTGTCTCCAGACTAATAAATCTGAATCTGAATGTGCAGCCTACTGAAAAAACTGGTGCCAGCAAGACCTGTTTATGTCTCCTGTGTCTCAGTTTTCCTGTTTGAGGAACAAATTTTCTGTTATAAGGCTTTGCAGGGTTTAAAAATGAAAGTTTTGGATCGGTTAGAGTTTCCAAATCAATGCATCCACTGAACTAGATAAAAAAAAGGACATGCAAGGAACGATTTCTTGTATAAATGGAAGTATTTTTCTAAAGGATCTCTCACCAAGATGGTTTGGATGGTTTTGCCCCAGCAAAGTGTTGGCTGTTGAATTCTTTTCTCTTGACAAGAAATATCTGCACAGCAGCTGCTTAAATATTGGGATTTCATGTGGTGCTTTTATTTAAATATGGCCTTATCTTCAACAGCATCTATTTATAATGAACTCAGAGAGATAATAAACAGAGAGATGCCATAAACAGGGACCTCAGGGTTCAGCCAACAGCAAGAGGAACCTGCCAGGAGAGCTGAGTGTTCTGGGTGTGGTCCAGGTGCATTCCAGGTGTGCTGTACCTGCGTTCTAGGTACATTCCAGGTGTGTTTGAACACACCTAGAAACATGTTCCACATGTGTTCTGGGAATGTTTCAGGTCCAGGTGTGTTTGAACACAGCTGGAAACATGTTCCAGGCATGTTCTGGGTGTGTTCCAGGTGTGTTATGGGCATGTTCTGGATCCAGGTGTGCTTGAATGTGCCTGGAAACATGTTCCAGATGTGTTCCAAGTGTGTTCCAGCATGTTCAAGGCATTTTCTAGTCTTGTTCCAGGTGTGTCCCAGCACGTTCCAGACATGTTCTGGGCCCAGATGTGTTTGAATACACCTGGAAACATGTTCCAAGTGTGTTCCAAGTGTGTTCCAAGTGTGTTCCAGCATGTTCAAGGCATTTTCTGATCTTGCAGGTGTGTTCCAGGTGTGTTCCAGGAGTGTTCCATGTGTGTTCCAGTATGTTCAAAGCATTTTTCTGGGCATGTTCCTGCTGTATTCCAGGTCCAGGTGTGTTTGAATACACCTGGAAATATCTGGGTGTGTTCCAGCTGTGTTGCTGGTCCAGATGTGATTGAATATGCCATTTTCCAAGCTTCTCTTCAAGGTTATTTCAATCTTTTACAGCACCATCGTGGAAATATATGGAAAACAAATTAATTCTCACTTCTGAGTGTCAAAACATCAATGAAAGGAAGTGAGGAAAGGTGGGAAGCTCAGACACATCATCTCAGAGGGAGCTGGGTGGATGTGTGGAAACCTGCTCCACCTCCAGGGGCTTCAGACTATCCTTGGGATCCCGGAGAGCAGGAGATGTTGAGATAAGGACTCTTTAAGATGGGCTTGAGGGGGGATTTATGGCCCTGGGGACTTCACTAAGCCTTTCCATAGGTTTCCCTGCAGTTCACATAACAACAGAGTCCTAATTCACAGCCCAGCACTAAAAACTTGGACTTCCCTCAAAGAAAATGGAGGGGAGAAAAAAGATATCAAAGAGCTCCAAACTGTGTTTGCATTAACATCAGAAATCAGATGGTGGCAAGGGCCTCTCCAGACAAAAGGCTTCAATTTTTCCTCTTAGCAGAGTCCAACCTGTAAAAATTAATGTGTCAACATCTCCAAGAAAATATTGTCTCCATGACCTTCCTATTCCCCCTCATTTGGAAGCTGCTGCTCATCATAAAAATGTTTTCTCTTGGCATTTCACATGATAGATTTGTAGGAGAAGCCATTACATTAATACAATGTTCATTGTTTTGCTGCATTGAATTACCTATAAAAGAGATTCTTATTCAGGGGTTAAAAAGATCTAAACCCCTCCCTACAAACCCTCTCTGTGGCCCTGAAATCCTTTTGCTCCATGGCTTGAAATATTAATTCTTTTTAGGGTGGGAGGTAAGTTTATAGAGTGGCTGAAAGGATACTTTTCATCTCCTGGCCAGTGGTATCTATTTATTTATTTTATTTTTTTTTAATGAGCCTCCAGCTGAAGACCAACACTTGACTTTAGCAACTGCTGAGGAAAACTTATTAGCAGGGTGATATATAGGATCTTTTTACCTCACAGATGGGCTCTCCCTAGTTCAAAAGAAAACGAGGTCTCAAGTAGCCTGTTCTTTAAAAAAATAACAAAGCTTGACTTCAGAACAATGGTATGTGCCCTGGGGGCAGCTCTGCACATCACAGGGGTGAGGGAGAGGCAAAAGATGTGCCCAGAAATACAGGGCTGAGCTCTGACCCTCAGCCCTTCCTCTGCAAGCACCACCAGGCAGGTTTGGCAAAAACACTCAAGTTCTGCTCAAAATCACCGAATTTTAAAAACACTGAAGATCTGCACAAAATCCACTGAATTTCTGCTCAAAACCACTGAAGATCTACACAAAAATTTTGAAGATCTGGTCAAACTCACTGAATTTCTGCTAAAAACCACTGAAATTATGCTCAAAACCACTGAAGTTCTGGACAAAAACTCTGACTTTCTGCTCAAAACCACTGAAGATCTACACAAAAATTTTGAAGATCTGGTCAAACTCACTGAATTTCTGCTAAAAACCACTGAAATTATGCTCAAAACCACTGAAGTTCTGGACAAAAACTCTGACTTTCTGCTCAAAACCACTGAATTTCTACTCAAAACAACTGAAATTCTGCTCAAAAACATTAAAATTCTGCTCAGAAATAGAAGTTCTGCTCAAAACCACTGAATTTATGCTCAAAACACCGAAGTGCTGCTGAAAAACACTGAAGATCTGCTGAAAAAACACTCAAAACATTCTCAAAACCACTGAAGTTCTGCACAAAAACTCTGAAGATCTGCACAAAAACTCTGAAGATCTGCACAAAAGTTCTGAAGATCTGCACAAAACCATGGAAGTTCTGCTCCAAAACACTGAAAATCTGCACAAAACCCATGAAGTTCTGCTCAAAACACTGAAGAGCTGAACAAAAATTCTGAAGATCTACACAAAAACTCTGAATTTCCATTCAAAACCACTGAAGTTCTGCTCCAAAACCCTGAAGTTCTGCTCAAAACCACAGCAGCTGATGGTGTTTGGCCGTTGTTCCCAGAGGGAATAAATCCTTAGCAGCAGGAATTAGCTTTATTCTGAGCTCACACAGACACCCTACATTTATATTCCCCCACGCTGCAAATTTTAGAGCTCAAAAACTTGATGCAAATGTTCCCAGATTACTCAGCAGATCACTGAGGGTCAAGGATTGGATATAAGGGAAAATTTCTTCATGGAAAAGGTTATCAAGCACTGGCACAGGCAGTGTTGGAGTCCCCATTCCTGGAGGGATTTAATGACACCTGTGGACATGGTTGGCCTTGGCAGTGCTGTGGGAATGGTTGAACTCCATGATCTTAGAAGGCTTTTCCAACCTAAATGACTCTATGATATTTTTTTAAATTAATTTTTGTTAATTTCTTTTTATTTGATTCAGGCCAAAGATGTTTATCCCTCCATTTCCGGCCTGTAGCTCTGGGACTGGACAATTTGGATGCTGGAAAGCTCTCAGACTGTTCCCAGGGAAGGGGATACTCTGCATTTTTGACTGGTTATGAGTGTTGGCAGCAAATATATCAGAAATCCAACATTCCTGCTATGGTATAATAACACTGTCCATTAATGATTCACTTATAAGCAGTTAATAAAGAGGAAGTTTATTTATCTGTATGAAACAGCCATTTTAATAAATGGCAGATCCTTTTTATGGACACCAGAAGCTTACTTATAACCCAGGTTTATAACTGGCTATAAAACCTTGGATTGATGTGTTTTCACTGATGTTTGACACATCCTAGTCATGTTTGCAATTTTCTTATAAAAATCTCTTAAATATTTATTTGCCATTTATAAGCCATTTAGAAAGGGAAGCGTTCCTATAAAATATGACTGCTACATACACATTGAGGATGCCTGAATAATTTATTTACTCTCAGCTCTCATCTCTAAATGAGCTAGCACAGGGTTGTTTTTTTTTCTGTATTAATTTTTTCTTTATTATATTTTTTTTCTTTTGAGGGCAGAGTTTCCAATGCAAAAGGATTAATGCAACATTTAAGTCTGGATTATCTGTGGTTTCGTACCAATATTGTGGGTTATGGATGTGCAAAATTTTACAGTACTGTTATAAATGTGCCACTTAATGTGCTGTGAATTTACAGGGAAAAAGGAATTCCTTGAATCCTGATTAGCCCCAGTTCAAACTCCAGATCCCATCAGACCATTGCAGCATCTCCTCCTTCCCTGCCCAACCTCTGCAACCCCGACCTTTGCAAGCTCACCCTGTTTTACACAGAAACAGCTTATTCCTCTCCCTTTTCATGACTAATTTCTGCAGATACAACTGTTTCCATGGAATTCCTGTTCCATTTTAGCTGCACTGGTGTTTTACAGGAGCTTTGATTGCAGCCAGTAGGATGCTCCCAAGCAATTTTCCACCATCCTACAGCATTTTAAGATATTTACCATCCTTTCCCTGAGAAATCTGTTGTAACAGACACCCCAAGGGCTGCCCTTTCACTTCTCTCCCCTTTCCCTGGATGCTGAGAGGGATCTTATAGGGAACATCCCCCTACAAGTCCCCCAGAGCTGGAGGGAGATGGTGGGATGCACCTGGAAGGGTGACTCTGCCTCTTGGAAGCAGCTGTAGAAAAGTATTGGCTCAGTTTTTCTGCCTGTAAAGATAAAAAAAATTACTTACTTTGATGGCTACAAAAGCCTTTTCTGCCTTCTATCCTCTCCCTATGGAAAAGGGGGCAAAAATAGGCAAGAGAATCAAAAATAAATAAGACAAGAAAAAGAGAGAAGAATGTGTCTAAGAATGCAAATCCATCAGAGAGCTTCTGATCAGACCTTGGAACAAGACAGAAAAGGGGAATGTCCGCTAAATATATCCCTCCTTTGCAAAAATCCCAACATTTCCAGTGGATTTCTCAAACACTTCCATTTCCGAAGGGTTTTGAGAAATGGCAGGGAAACAAACAAGCAAGTGGTAATGATTTTCTTGTGCTCTTCACCTCCTGTGGCTAAAACTGCAAATCCTCCTGCTCTCATCTCATTGCAGGGAATTTAATCTGCTGCAGGGAATTTAATCTGTCTCCCTCTAAGTAGACATATTCCAAATTTCAATTCTTCAAGAAAGTTTGAAGAGCTCAGGCTGCCTGGTGGACTCCTCTGTCTGCAAAATGCTCCCAAAGATGAGAGAGGGAGAGAGAATTATTTTCAGGAAAACAACGATTTATAATACAATAATTTTTTTTTTAATTTGGGTTTTTTTTTAAATCTCTAAATTATGTTTTTCCCCAGAATTTGTATCTCAAATCTATCCATAGAGGCACAGCTTGTGTCATTGCAGGTGAGAATGAATATGAGGTTTTTGGAAGGACACAGGCTGCTGGGATGAGGATGGAAATGTATGTTAAGATGCTGGAAACATCCTGAGGGTGTGGAGGGATGTGGAAAGCATGGACCTCCCCCACAGCACCATAAAGCAGCACGTGGGATTGTGTGTGATTTTGTGTCCTCTGAGCACAGCAGGACATTTTTAGGGAGGTTTTTAAGGGTTGATGGAGAGCTCTTGAAACTACTTCTCATTTAACCCTGCCAAGAGAGCCAACACCCCCCAGGCCCTTTGATTTAACACTGCCCTTGTTGCAGTCAGTGGTAATTTTTTTCTTGCTTGCAGTGGAGTTCATGACTCCATAAGGATACAGGGCTTGGAATTACAGAAAGAGCAATTTCAATAAAATGTCTAAAATATATTTTCTAGGCTTGTCAAGGCTATAATCTTGGTGTCCTCCAGAGCTGTAAGTGGTTACAAAATCTAAGGAATTCATCCAACCAAATCTGACCTCCTGTAAGTCTCCAGTGGGCACAGGGTAGGGTGCAAACACCACATGTGAAAGAAATGTAAGTATTTTACTGTGTGCAGCTTGTTCTTAAACTTCTGCAAATTATCAGTGCTATGAAAAGCTCTTTGTGAGCCAGAAAGTCCAAGTGAGAAGGATACTCCTCCTGAATTATTTAGCCTAGAACTAATAATAACAATAACAATAAAAATAAACCTAAAAATGAAAATGGCTGCTAAGCTCTGTAATCAATTCTTCCCTCATTGTAAATCTTGTGTGGTCTCATTTCTGTTCAGCCTAGAAACAGGAAATGTTGTTTTCAAAGGGATCCTTACAAGGGAACTCTTTGTTATTTGTCCGTGAAATGCTTCACACAATGTGGCCTTAATCCTGGATTAAGTAGGTGCTGCTGTAGCACAGGAATTAATTGCATCACGTGGGGGAGCATTATTATTGATGAGCATAATGACAGTAAAAATAACAATACTAGTTATGGATTATTAAGGAGGATTATTAAGCTTCACCTTGGAAGGAGTTTCTCAGGAAATCAGACCATGTGGCTTCTGAGCAGTCACAGGCTCCAAAAAGAAGATCAAATGTCCAGAGATGTATCATGGCAGCTGCCATTTCTGCTTCTCTTGGAATTATGGAATCATGGAATGGTTTGGGCTGGAAGGCACCTTGAAGTTCATCCAGTTCCACCCGCTGCCATGGGCAGGGACACCTCCCACTATCCCAGGTTGCTCCAAGCCCTGTCCAACCTGGTCTTGAACACTTCCAGGGATGAGGCAGCCACAGCTTCTCTGGGCAAAAATCACAGAATCCCAGATTCAATTAGGTTGGAAAAGACCTCTGAGATCATCAAGTCCAATCTTTGACCCAACACCACGTTGTCACCCAGCCCATGGCACTTGGTGCCACATCCACTCTCTTCTTAAACACCTCCAGGGATGGTGACTCCACCTCCTCCCCAGGCAGCCCATTCCAAAGCGCAATCCCTCTCTCTGTGAAGAACTTCTTCCTAAATGTCTCCTGGAATTTAATTTATGGGTTTTCATTGGTCACAACACGTTCTGGAGAAAACAAAGCTGCCTGTTGGAAGGACATATTTCCATGGAAAGCTCCTGGCCCAGACAGGATGGGAGCGCTCAGGAACTGAGCTCGCCTCCACAATTCCCTTCCAAATCTGGGAATGGGGTGTTCAAGGCTTCCCCCAGTGGAACTTTAAATATTTGAATCTCTTTCCCTAATAAACTGCTTTCCTAATAAACTGCTACCACATGTAAATGCTGATGGTTCCCCGCCTCAATTCCCACCTGGAGCTGCTCACTGGGGTGCTGCTACCCCTGTCCATGGCACATACATGGCTATAAAAAGTAGCAGACTGTGTCCCTTTAATAAATTACACCATAAATTTTACAGACTTTACCCCAGTGGCTTTTTAAATCTTGCTTTGGTTATGCAACATCATCTTGCAATAGGAAACGTCCTTCAAATGTTTAGGTTAGAGGAGCAGAATCTAATCCACTCAAGTTGTTTTAGAGTGTAATAAATAAATAAAAGGTACCCTCTCTTCAGGATGAAATATGACACACACAGAAGGGAGACAACCAGCTTTGATAGCTGATAATAAGGGTCAGTATTTCATTTTCATTTTGTTCAGCATCTGGTTTTTGTCCTTAAAATCCAGTACCTATGACACTGACAAATTAACTTAAAAAAAGTAAAATGCTGGAAAAGTTGTTTTGCTCTGAAATCTTGTAGTCTAAGAATTAAGGAGAAGAAAGAATCAGGTTATTTCAACAGTGATACAAGACTCCCACCCAGAAACTTCCAGTAAATGTCAGTGCCCAGGACCTGAAACTGAGGAGAAATAAAAAGCTTCAGACCCAAATGGTCATTCTTTTGAGGTCTTTTTTGGCCCTTCTATTAGTTCTATAGTTGGTGACTATTGACCAAAAATTGAACGGCTGATTCTGCCAATATGGTGATAAATTTTGGGGGTTTGGATAACACCACTCTGCCTTGTGTGACTACTGCAAGTGTTCATAGTGGTGGCTCTGGTACTGGAAAGCCTTGGTCTCCAAGGGAGAAAGAGGTATTTGTGCTGACTCCAGAGGCAGCTGGAAAACTAATCAACCTATGGAAGCCTATGGAAACCAAGGCACTGCTCCGAAAAGAATAATTGTGGCAATAAAAATGATTGGCAGATCCAAAGCAGTGTTAACACCAGGGTTTATAAACAGTGGAGGTCAAATTTGAACCTGAGGAGAGCAGGAGGTGCCCCATTAAGCCCAAGGCTGAATTTGGCCACGATTCTCGAGCTCTTCAGAAATGAGCACAAGCTCTTGAGCCATCCAGGAGTGAACACCACTGTTTTTGTGACTTTCAACACAATCCTGTTTTCCATTCTGCTGCAGTTTCATAGGCCAGGTTTCTGGGCATGGGGCCCAAGACAAGGGCATGTTAATTGCTATTTAGGATTGGAAGGAGAGAGGAAAAGCCGCTTGTTAAACACCACTGCCCACACAAATACACGTGTGTGAGTTCCTCCCCACTGTGAGCATGGCACCGCCACAGCCTTCCAGGGTTTTTCCATGTTTTTCATAGGTTTTGACCATTATCAAAAATATTATTTAGAAAATGAGGTCATTGCCAATGGGTTTTCCTGTAATTTCATAAGTACAGTTAAGCAATTTTTTTTTTTGCCAAGAAGACATGAAGAGTGAAAGGTTTCCTTTAGGAAGATGCAACACCTGAGTGTAAAGCAAGAAGACATGTCAGGGTTGCTCATGGTTGCTTCCATAATAAATTCTAAGAACCACAAACAAATCAAGACCTATAGAAAAGACAAGAACACTGGAGAAATTGGCATTAGTGAGGAATTGTGGGGGACTACACAATGTAATTCCATAATAGATAAAATGACCTATGGATCACATGTGGGTTCAGCTTGGCTTTTCCTTGTCTGCTTCCAGCCAGCACTCAAATAGACTATCAAAAAATGGCTCTGGAGACCATCCAAAGAGCTTTAGAAGACCTGGGATGGAAAAGTGATCCAAAGAGCCTCTGTGGATGACACAGCACCACCAAGTCATGAGCAAGAATTAACTTCAACCCACTTTAAACCACCTCCATTTCTGAAGAGCTCACAGGCTTTTAGCAACGACCTCGGTGGACTTTTTGCTTTGCTGTAAAGGGGTCTCACCTGGGACTCCAAATGTTGTTGACACAGCAGAGTTAATCCTGATTTGGGAGGATTAATTAATTTAATACATCTTTGTTTGCCTTGAGAGTGAGCTCAGGACTCCCTTTGAGTCCCGCCCTGTGCTTTTGACTGTCCTTTCTGTGTGCTGTACACAGTAGTTGGACATGGTCTGTAGACCTCTGGAGTTGTTATTTTTCATCAGGAAGATGGCTTTTAGCTGCAGGGGTAAACCTCACTCCATGCTGGGCAAATGTTGGGTGGAAAAATATTTCACAATAGGAAACAAGTTGGAATAAGTCAGAAAAGAGGAAGTCAACCAATCCACGGTGCTGTTTGGGCTGGGTGTAATATTTCAAAGTTCCCTGTTTTGAAATTATTAGACCACCAAAAAAGTGAAAGGCTGCCAAAAATTACTGTAAAAGGTAATAATTGTTAATAACTTGGCATCTGCTTGCTCATTTGAGCTGCATGGTTTTGGCATTCATTAAAGACAACATTGTAAGCAAATAAAAGAGCAACTGCCTGGCACAGAACATTTTTAACCACATCATAACTAAATATTAAATGTGAGGTTTTAATTCGATTTATGGTTTAAATAAAGATCTTCGCAGTAACTTTAAAAAAAAAAGGAGAAAAATAAGAGTCAGCCCCATAAACAGTGAGTCATATGAAGATTTTAGAGAAATAATTGCAGTGTCCTTGACCTTGAAATGATCCTTTTTCTGAATTAGCACAGGAATTTAATTAAACCTTCAAAAAAAGCTTTCATTTTAGATTTGAGTTACCAAATATTTAGAGATCCAGTGCCCAGGCAAGCCAATGGAAACATTCCTGTTCACTTCAGTGAGCTTTGGACCAGGCCCTGCAAGGCTTTGGGTGTCTCATTTCACAGGATGGACCCAAGGTCACTGCAGGAGAAAATGTTCTCCCTTAACCCAACGGTGTCCGAGGTCGCACACCCCGGGACACCCGGTTCCTCAGCATGGAAAAGTCAGGCAGGAGCAACAGCCAAGCCATCCCTGTGCCTTGCCATCCCTCTGCAGTGGTTTCAGGTGGTTACACAAGGCTCTGAGGTCTCTTTTTCTGTCTTTTCCAGCAGTTGAGGCCATTTTTGACCTGTTAACAAGGTCATGAAATTGTTGCATGTGCCCCTCAGCTCGTTCCTGCAAGGGAGCCTCTATCTCCCTTCTCTTTCCAACAGAGCTGTTGGAATTACAGCTCCAGCCTGACAGAGACTCATCCAAAGGTCACTGAAGTCAGGGGACACCTTTTCTATTGACTTCAGTGGGCTCTGGACCAGGTTCTTAGTCACCACTAACAGTCAGCGTTTCCCAGAAGTGACATCCAAAGCTTCCAGCTCTTTCCTGTTCCCAGTATAGGCTAAGTGGTGATAACTGGGGTGTCATCCAGTGGTTACATTTGGTGTTTCTGACCTCCAAGTGAGCTCCTCTATCCCATTCCTGCATATCCAGGGCTCTGTGCTTCAGTGTGCAGGAGGGAGGAGAGCAGGCTGCAAGAAGTGCAGCTTTCCTTACCTCCTCCTTGTCATGATCCCAAGCAAAAGATAATTTTTATGTGGCTAAAACAGAAAAAAAAAATCTAAATACTGTCTCTCTAAGGTGCTGCTGAAATTCCTGCCCACTTTCTCCAGTCAGGTTCCCAGTCATCCCAACAATCTGTGCTGAGTTTCATCTCTAAGGATGGCGATCTTGCTTGAGTCAGGAGAAAACAAGGATGAACTGGGAAAAAATCCTGGGTCCCAGCACACGGTCAACAGTGTCATCTTTCAAAAGTTTCTGCACACTCTGAAGGATCAATGTCTTCTTATTTTGCTTCAGCAGAGGCTTGGTTTATTACACAGCTTTTGTTTTTATTAGTGAAACACACTAAACTGTTTTCTCAAGACTTGCCAAACAGTTTAAAACGTAATACCATTAAATTTGAGGTCCTACTGGGAAAAGTAATGCAAACTTAATTAAAGTTAACCAGAGTTTTCTCTTTGTGCAGCCCATGTTTCGCTGTGTTGGAGTTTGCTCGTAAAGCACTTGCCTGCTCAGAGCAGCAGCAATGCTGAACTTGGAAAGGTGATGGAATTGCCAGGAAGGGAGAGAAGGGGGGGAAGGAGCAGCAGGAAATACAATAAAAATTAAAAGTGGAAAAAAACAAGAAGGAAAAAAAAATTTTAAAACCTTCTTTTCTTCCTCTGGTGTAAAATATTTCAATTTTCATCTTACATTCAATTTGCATCCCCAGGGATGGGGTCTGGAAGACACTGTGGTGTCTCCAAAGAAGGTGGAGACTCCAACTCCAGCAAACAGCTACACAGGGCAAATATTAATATTTGCAGTGTAATCTTGGCAGCATTAATCTTTGTAATATATCTATCGTAGCTTCTTATTGTTTCTACTTCTTTGTCCCCAAGAGAACCACTCACTTCCATGGAAAGTTTAATCCATGAGTTGTTGAATTTCTATTTGTCCAGCTAAAACTTCACGAATTTTGAATAATATATTTGATTATGTTTTTTTAACTTAGTAGGAGTAATTAATTATTTAACTTAAGTGAGAAGAATGCAGAAAATAAGCAAACAAAAAAGGAGGTGACATTCAGTGGCATGATTAATTATGGGTCATATAACATTTTTTAATTTTTATAGAAGAGCTTCTTTTATTGCTACTCATTTATAGAAGACTATCTGTAATAGCTGTGATAGGTAATTTCATAGTCATCAGCATTTCTCAGCTAAAATTTTGTGCTCTGAAAGTATTCAGAGTATCTTTGCATTTACAGGGTCTGGAATATTATAATGTAGAAAATCTCCACTGCTGACGAGGCTGAGAGAGTTTTTTATTGACAGGATGAAAAGCAAAACGATGCGGCCTCAGACAATTTATTTAGTCTGTTCTTTCTCTCTCAAATTATGAATTAACCCTGCTCTCTTCCCTGAAAATGGGGAAAGTTCTGCTTGTGAAGCACCTGGATGCAGGTGAAATGAGGGTATAAATAAGGGTGAAATATTTATGTGGGTAGAAAATAGTCTGGAATTAAATTCTCATAAAGAAGAGAGGTAGTTCACAGAACCTTTTTTTTTTTCTTGCTGCCACCTCATGGAAACCTGGAGCATCAGCAGTGGTGCCTTGTTTTTGTTTTCCCTCCCACAGCACTTAGACACAAGAGATCACCACGTGCTATCCCTGTGTTGATAACGGGGACAAGAATAGCATTTGGGTCCTTGGAGATTTCATTAATTTCCTAAAAGCTGCCCTGGTTGTGGAGCCATCACTTTCCCTTTTGTCAGACCATGGTAACACCAGACTTGGCCAGGATTGGGAAGCCCCACATCCCTGTCTGCAGGGGCACTTCCCGACCAGAAACGAGCCATGGCACATCTCTTTCTTTCCACTACCCCGGGAGAACAACAGGGGGGTTTGGGAGCAAACTACGCCTACATGGAAAGTTCCCATTTCCTCCTCAAAATAACAAAAAATTAAAAAAAAAAAATCAAAAATAAGGCTCTTGTCTCTCTGCTCCACGGCCGGGGCAGGTTCCCGCTCACGCTGCAGCGTGGCCCTCGCCTTGGCTGCCTGCCCAAAACTCCCGTCTGTTTTCCAGACAGGAAATATGAATCAAAATAACATGACATAAAAACAGTAATTAGCTTTTGTGTGTGAGGCTGCTAAGGCCTTAATGAAGAACAGGCTTGTAATAAAACTCTTGGCTACTCTCCCCAAAACTTTCTCTCTCCCTCATTCCCCTTTTCAGTTCATCGTTTATTTTCTTGAGGGGAGAAGTGAGGAGAGAAAGAGACACTATCTGTAAATTGATGCTCCCCACCCTAGTTAAATTATCAGGGAGTCTATAAATGTTTTGACAGTTTTTTCCAGTTGTTTTGGGCTGTTTCTCTGCCACCCACAATGCTCATCTTTCCCTGTGACCCTTTGCTGCCTTTCATGGCATCTTAAGAGCTCTGGCTTGTGCAGTAACTGAGACTTCAGTGGAAGTGTGGGATCCTACAGGTCACCTGGACTACCACACTCTTCCAAGGGTATTTTCTGGATAGTTGCTCCATCAGAGCAGTTGTGATCTCTCTCTCTGAGCACCCTTGTGCCTTTGAGCAGAGTGAAGGTGGTTGTGGAGCAGCAGGTCCACCATGAGGCCAAGGGAGATGTGCCAGCACCAAAGGTCACCTCCTCCAGCAACCTTTGTGCAGAAAACTGTGATTTCACAAGGCAAATTCTTCATTTCTCAGCTGCTAGTTGTAGTAAACTCTCCTCTCAGACCTGACATCATGTGATGATCATGTGAAATGAGATCTTCCTTGGGAGCAATGAGGCCAAGACCACTTGCTGTGAGTACTCAAAGGTGAGCACAAGTTTGCAAGCTCATGGAATTTTCTGCATTAGTACAAGTTTGCTCATGCAAACAGCTGTGTCTCCTTCCCAGGCAGATGGATTTAGTGACAAGTGATAGGATGTTATAATTCTATAGGCTCAAATACCCTACTGATCTTAACCCAAAGTATAAACCCTCCTTTGACACCACTTTTCCTGGTATAACCATAACAAACTATCTTTGCATAGACCCCAATAATTTTCCTGTACACGTCTCTGCGTGTTTGTAGGCTTCCCACCAATTTTAATGAGTTATAATTACAAGTCCCTTTCTGGTCAATGCATTCAGAACTGCAGACGTTGAAAGCCAGTTGCAAAGATTTTAGCAATGAACAATAAAATTTCTCTAGGATCCATCTATATGGGATCATGCCCATAACGCCCCATTGGTAGCAGACATAATGGGTTTCATCAAGTGGGAGGAAAGAGAGAAGCCATGGCCCTGCTTCCAGAGATTCTGCTCTCATTTCCCATTTTTTTAATGTGGATTTTGCAAGGGCAAGAGAAAAAACATGGTAGGAGTGTTTGGGAAGAGTATCTACATATTGTCTCCTATGGAACTGACCATGGACCCTTCTGGAAAGCTTTCTGGTGGGACTAACCTCATGCCAGTGCCCTGTACATGATGTTCACCAGTTAATTAACCATCTGTAGGATCACCTTGGCTGCTGAGGGGTATTTTCCATTGCTTTAATTCACAGCTCACAAAGCCCAGAAGTGCTGCTGGAGTCAGTGAAAACAAGTTCTGAGAGACCTCAAAATGTGTTGTAATTTTTAACTCCAAGCACTGCTGAACACGATAACATCAGATCAGAGCTAGCAGGGAAAAAAGCCTTTCCCTGGCAATTTTTCCATGGAAAATGCCATCCAGTTGAAATCAAGACTTCCGATCAGAATCTGTTGTTGTCAATGAAATTATACTTCAGTTTTTTGAAAAGATTTGTTTTGACTAGCTTGAAATATTGTGTTTGGCCCTTGTTGGAGTAAAATGACTTGATTTTTTGTCGTAAGTGTCTTTTCATAACAAAAGTGATTTAATTTTATGCTTTGAATAATGTATGTTAAAAAGGAAGGTATTTTGTTCTGATTTAGTTTTATCAGAACAGGCTATTTAATTTCATTCCAAATAATTTCATCTTCTTTTTTTATGTGGTTGAAGAGAAAATGTGGCTTTCAAAAGTTTTTTCCCTGATTTGGCACTAAACCAAATTTTGAAATGTCAGAATTTCAAATGGACTCCCAGTGAAGTGCAACCCATTCCATGGCATAAAGCAAGAAGAAAACCCACATAAAACAATCAAATTGATGTAGACATTTATTACTTGTGAGAGTTGTAAAAGCATCACATGGCTTTCTCATAAAAAGTCATAAACCCTATTTACAGTCCCTGCATTATTATTCTAGTAACTAAAACCAGTGACTCTACGAAGTGCAGGAGTGTTCAACTCACTCTTCTACAACTACTTTGGAAATGCAGCAAATACTGTTTTCAGAGCAGGGGGATCGTATTTTACATGTATTTATTTATTGTGTTTACCTCTTACACTTAAAGCTTGGCCCCTACCCAAAAGGTCAAAGCTATAATTACTTGCATTTCATGATAACAAATGCAGAAATTAAATCAGTGGAGTGCACTAATGGTTTTGGGAAAACTAGTGGTGTTTGGGTTACATTTCAGCATTAAAGAGAGTTAAATGTTTTAGTAGAAAAAGCTTAACCCTGTTTACAATGGAGCATCCAACACTTAGAGCCTCAGGCAGCGTGTGGTTACAGGTGAAATTTATTTAAAATGATCATAAAGACCATAAGGCACATGAAAAAAGAATATTCTACGAGGCTTTGGATCGAGTACAGGCTTTTCCTATTCAGAAATCTATAGGAAAAAAGAGATATTCAGAAAGATTTGTTTGTTCTTCCACATTCTCAGCTCAGGGAAGTCAATGAAAAAAGGTCACATTCCAAGAGGGAGTTTGGTTGTCCCGTTAACCAGCAGCGTTGCTGTTGCAAACACATTGTATTTGGGTGTTGTCATCTCTGGAATGAAGCACCAAAGCTTTTAGATTGAAGCCAAAGTTTCCCTCAGACTTTCTAATGTGAAGAACCTTTATATTGCCTGTAAAAATGACACCCCCGCTTCTGTAGGAAAAATCCAAAGTCTTCCCAAAGCGGGATCAGCTGGAGATGTTTGTGGAGTTTTGCTTTATCAGGGATCTAAGGGAAGGGAAGCTCCTTGCTTTGGCTTTGAACCTACAAAATTTGGATTAGGGAACATGATCCTCTCGACTGTAACGTAACTGCTGATGTTTTCTTACTTTTATTTTCTCTCATTTATCATTCTGTACAGACCCAACAAGTTCATCTGAGAGTGCCAGTCAACTTTGCTGGTCATCAGTGGAGGATCTCTGTGGAAATCTATCCCTTATGGGTTCCCCACTGGTGTCACTGCACTGGCTCTACCCAGCTACAGCAGCTTTTTATAATCTTGCCATCATTATATTCAACTTTTGCTTCTATACAGGACCTATACATAAACCCAGGGCTAAAAATAATTGTATCCAGCCAATTTTTCCCTAACAGATCTGGGAACTTACATCTGTTGATTGAGCTCAGCCAGAGACTGATTTCCAGAGTTCTGAAACGGCTCAGCTTAGTGTCTCAAACAAAGGAAATATTGGAGGATGGCCCTGGTAGTTCGTCCATGACCACTCTCCATGGATGTAGTGCAGCTGCCCCATTCTGGCTCAGTTCACCTGAAAACACTCCCAAATATAGCCTGGAAAGAGCTGATAAAATAGTTTTCCTGACTGTTACGAAGGGTTAAAATAGCTGAGCCTTGCAAAGAAAAAACTTATTTTAAAAAAATTATTGAACCCGTAGCAGAGCTTCCTTCTTGGAAAGGAGATGCCCCTTGGGCTGCAAGAGGACTTGTGCTGCTTTCCCATCCACTTGGGGAGATTCCAAGGTAACTGTGCCATGAGGATCTGGACTCTCAGCATTCCCTGACTCACGTACGGGCTTGGAAGACACATGGAATTAGTCTTTATGATTCAATTATTCTGCGGTAGAGCTTGGACGTGTGCAATATATTGAAAGCCTTTGGGAGACTATCAAAATTTAATGGGGAAAGCATGGCATTTTTTAATTTTTACTTCCAACCCTTGCTGTCAAATGATTTGTTTGCTATTTTTATAAACACACTGCAGTGCCACTGAGGAGGTACAGGGACAGGAATGAACTGAGCTGGCTAATCCAGTTGAAAAACAGAAGGATGGATTAACCCCTCAAGCACCACTCATTGGGAATTCCAGATGTTCAAGAAAAACAACCAGGTCTGACTGGCAGTGGAAAAAATGCTTTTCCCTGGACAGCAGGGCATGGTGAGGTGGATACCCTGGTTTCTATATATTAACTGTTCATACAGATAATTTGGAGGCAATTATTCTGCAGGTTTGCCTCTGCTCTTGCTTTGGGTTTCTTGGAAATTACATCAGACATGGAGATGTTTCTTTGTTGTGCCCTTTCTACCTCTGGCACTTCCTTTCCTCCATACTCTTGACCTTCACTTTGGCTTGTTTCATCCCAGAGTTGTTCATCCCAGTCTTCAGCTTCTTCTGGTTCCCCCAGGATTTTTAATATCAGATATTTAACATCTTTCATCACCATGTTTGCTAAGACCTTATGTCTTCCTGTTTCTCTGTATGCTTCCTATCTGGTCACACAATCTTCTCTTGATCCCATTTAACAGTTGCTCATCAGGTCTAATTGTTCTTTTCAAACCAGTCCTTTTTAGGTCTTGGTCACCTGCCACACAACAAAACTCACCTCTTTCTACCTCCACTTCCTCAGGGACCCATTTCTACCTCAGGCTTTGTAGCCCCTCAGTCTTTGCAGCCCCTCTGTCAGCACCTGCAAACTTAAAGTTGTCTTTCAAGCAGCTCTTTGATGTCACGGTTCTGGCTCTATATACACCCTCTGCACTAAACATCTGGCGGGGACAATGTGCAAGCCAAAATTGTGCTTTATCCTGAGATATTCAGAAGTCCACCCCCTCAGTGCCCTATGACTTTTTCCTTTGAAAAAGCACCAGTCTGCTTTTCCTTTCCCTTGATGACTTTCTTTTATGCTCAGGACAAGTGGTATTCCTCCACCAAACACTCAGCACTTCCTCCTTTTCCCTCTTATTCCATTCAACTCCTAAGGAATTTGCTGCACACTTCCTTTTGGAGGTCCAAAAGCTACACAACACTAATGTAGCGTTGAACTCGTCATGGGTTGGCAGCAATGAAATGCTTCAATATTCCGTGGGTTCCAGTGGCTGTTTTAGCATCACCTGTTCTCCAACCCTCTCTACTCACACACCACGATTTATTTTTGTACTGATGGCAAAATACACTGAAAAATAAATTGTGTGCTTTTCATCTACAGTTATTTCCTTGAAAAGATGGGCCTGGAAGAGAACACTGAGTGGATCTTTACCTATGAATCACTGTCTGCAAAAGGTCTGTAGCTCCAGCTGCTAATCCCAGTGTGGATGGAGGAGGATATTCTTGCACGTGTGCATTGTATAGGCAGAGAAACAACGTTTGCATCTGACTTTGATTCAAGGAAAGGGCAAAAAGAAGCAATATCACTTTACACAGGCAAGAGACAGCTCCAAACCATGTTACATTTTGTACAATAATGGGTTTGAAAGATGACTCATTCAAGCTTGTCAAATTAGCCATTACATTTGCATGGCTCTTTTGGGAGCTGTTTAATCTAGCACAGAAAGTTAAAAACAACTCACACACACTGAAAGAAATTTAAATGGGATTGCTCTTTGTCTTTTATCTTTAGTGCTTCAACTGTCTTTGTCTCTCATCAGACAGGTAGTAATATAAGTCTCCCAAACATCTCCTTCCTTGGAGCACTTTGGAGATTGGAAAATGTTTTGGCAAACTACATCTTGTGTCACATGTGTGTTATTAAATAGAAGCTTTCTGACAAAGAAGAAGTTTGTTCAGGACACTGATCCCTCAAACACTTGTACAATATTCCTTGTGCATCCAAACCGTAGCATCGGATCTTGGCACCGTGACTCCGGGATCTGCAATCAATCTCTAAACTCTCCTCCCCAGTGAACCCCAGATTTCTGCCAAGGCTCGACTTGAAGTGTTTGGGGCTTTCTAAAGCCAGATGTCTCTGTAATCCTTGATTCCTGTTAACCTCTTCACTCAAGCGTCTTTGGAATGATGGGAAAGGTTTTCCTAAGAAAGATGACAAGCTGACGGGAATTGGACCACATGAAAAGCAGAGTTGGAGTGGGGAGATGTCTTGCTGAGTTCTTTCACTCAAGTTTGAACATTAACACATAGCTTCCAATCAGTCAGTCCGGAGTTTCTCAGAAAGATCCTTTTTGACATCACTCCTGCAACCTCTGTGGTGTGAGAAATCCCAAAGAAAACTCACTCACTCTCTCACTTGTGTGCTTGAGAATCCTGGGATGAGGTGGGGCTGGATCCGACACTCTCAACCAGTGGTGCAAAGATTCCCAGTGACTTTGGTGGAAATCAGCTCCAAGGTGGAGTGTGAGCTTAGCAAGGAGGCTCTGCCTCACATTATTCATGTCTTGTCATGCAAGTCTTGGATACAAAACCTGTTTTAATTAGTTTCAGTTCCACTCTCACGGAAATGTGAGTCTCAGTACAAGCAGTGGGCAGAAGAACCAGAATTTTTTCATCATGTCTTGGCATCTGACTCTCTTTCTCTCTTGTTCCCAATCTCAACTCTTGTAACTGTGTTGGGGTTTATTCACATTCTTTTTTTTTCATTTCAACCATGACTTGAAAAGATTAAAGGCTGACGTTACTCCTTAGAAAAAGAGACCTCTGCCAACAGGGTATCCTGCAGAATGCAAATGGGAAGGAGCAATGTGTGACTGAAGCTTTTTTAAACAACAGCACTAATATGTGGTGATTCCATTGCACACAGCTTTTGCCTGAGGATACCAGGGGCTGGATTCTCTCTCACTCCAGTTTGGTAAGATTTTTGTCCATGACTAAACCTCAGAAGGACAACTGGCAGAGTAAAGCAACAGGTGGAGGCTGCCAGACTGTTCAATTTTGTAACTTTTTATTTAAATGAAAATCTTGGTCCACTTGAGTCCTTTTATGGTATGCACTCATATTTATGTAATATGTCACTCACTTCTATGTCTTCTTAGTGCAGCTGCTTTGCTTAACCTAACACAGAACAAGCTTTGACTGGTTTGTGGTAGGAAATCACAAGAAAAATGGACTCTGGAAGGGAGGAATCTGTTCTGGTGGAGCACAGAGATGGCCAAGGGCTGAGGGAGACTGTGCTGCCCCATCCAGCCATTCCAGGAGGACAGTGATCACCCCATGTCACAGCCCAAAGACTTCTTGTGTGACCACCACTTGAAAAACCTTCATGGAGGAGCTCTGGCAAGTTTAGTTCCTGCTGTCTGAGATCTCACTGACCCTTCCAGCACCCCTTGTCTGTCTGCCAAGGACTGCTCTCCAAGCAGCAAGTGCAGCAGGCACATTCACACTGGAAGCAGTTGATTCCATGGCAAAGCCTCTGGGTCAGTCCTTGGTGCAGAGTGGTGGTGATTAACACTCCTCCAGCTCTATCAATGAGAGTCAAGTGTGAGCTGTCATGCAGCCTCAGGGCTGGGGAATGAAATCTCAGCTCCCTTTCTGTCATTCTTTGGCGTGTAGGGCCAGTGTTTAGGGGCTTTCTGGCTCCCTGATCATTTCCAGTTCTCCTGCAGAGTTGTCGGCACCACGATCCCTGTACGGCCCATTCACTTCAGAGTTGGACTTGATGATCCTTGTATGTCCCTTCCAACTCAGAATATTCTATGAAATGAGAGGCAAATGGGAGAAGTAGTAGCTTTACATCTGAAAATACAGGTATTTCATCATTCTTCTGACCTCCCATGATGAGCTACACAACTGAACAGTCCCCTCTGCAGGGCCAGGAGACACTGCTTTGTTCACCACTGGTATAATTTGCACAGAAACCTCTCTTGCTCATACCCACCTTTCTCCTGCTTAGCAAAAAGGGGATCTTTGTGCTTCAGGTTTCCCTCTGATACCCTCTGGCTTTGCCTTAGCAGTGGAGGGGCTCTTGTCTGCCTCAGGAAAAAAATAAGAACAGTGCAGAAGAGCCAATGAACAGTGGAAAAGTTTCAGGAAGATGCTGCAGCTGCCCAGTCTTTTACAGATTTACATATTTCCCCCTTTAAATTCACATATAATATTATTTAATTTACAGAATCAGAATCACAGGATCATTCAGGTTGGAAAAGACCTCTGAGATCATTGAGTCCAAGCTGTGCCCTCACTTTGTCACCCAGCCCATGGCACTCAGTGCCACATCCAGCGTTTCCTTAAACACCTCCAGGGAATGTGACTCCACCACCTCTCTGGGCAGCCCCTTCCAATATCTAATTACCCTTTCTGTGAAGAAATTCTTCCCAAATTCCTAGTTCTCCCTCTACCACAAATCTTCATTTTAGATACAGAGCTTTGATGAAATTGCTCTTCTAGAAGGCAAAAAAATATGAGCATGTGCTACCCTCCTGTGAGAGGGGGAAGACTCTTCAGCAAGAGGAAGACAAACCATTTTTTTTGCAATTTGTTTCAAGATTAGGCAAAACCACAGAAGACTCCCAGTGGCACATGAATTTACTGCAAAGGCAGATTTTTATACTTTCCTCGCCCTGGTGCAAGTCTGTTTTAAAAGTGAGTGCAGTCCTAAGTTCAGCTCACCAAACATCCCCCTTGCCCATCAGAACAGCCATCAGCCTAATTCATGTAGTCACACTATTTAGACCTTGAACAGTTTTTCTCAGCTCTGGTTATGTACAAGGTCTAAATATTTTCCCTGTGAAGCACAAACACCCTTTATCCTTCTGCTTATGCACCCTCTCGAGGAGGTCACAGGAGAACTGTTAATCAGCACCATATTTTAAGGACAGTCTCTTTTATTTTCTATTTATTTTTTCTCTCCGCCCCCCCCCCAAATAAGAAGTCTCAGGCCTATGCTCACATTTTTATTTTCTTGTTAGTGTTGACAAGTGAAGTTGTATGAATTTCCCTGATTGGCACCAAAAGTAAAGTTACAACTCATGTTTCATTTCCAGTCTGCTGTTTGGAATTTCAGCCCCATCATGGAGTAGATACAACCAGAAGGACTTGATGGACTGTATTTACCTAATGAAGACCAGGCTGCTTGACTTGTCTGATAATTATTCTTTTGGTTTTATTTTCTTTCACTCAAAAATCCGGGATTACAGGTCACCTGGGATGAGGGGGAAAACCCAAATAATATTAAAAAAAAAAGACTTATTTTTCAGGAAAAAAGGGGTTTTTTCTGTATTTCAAAGAAAATAGACATTGCAACAACTGTTGGTTTCTTCAGACCCTGGAGATTGCAGTGACCTTTGAGATGGATTGTGGGCCATCTGAAGCTAAATAAGCTCACTTTGGTTTGCCTGACATGAGTTATGACTCTGGAATGCTGAGGTCCATGTCCATGATATATTTAGGTATAACGAATGGTTGTAACATAGAATTAAATCAACCAATGGCTCTTTGGCAAAGGGAAGGCTCAGAAATGCTCCATGCCACAATGGCATGGATTTACAGTCAGAACCTGGGAGCTCACTTGCCCACAACTACAAAATCTGCAATTTTTGAAACCATTTTCTTCAAACCCTTCCTCACTTCCCAGTAGATCCACACAGATTTGGAATAGCACAGGCCAAAGCATCCATGGAGGGGACAGGGTGCTGAGCTCTTCTGTCACCCTGCCATGGTGGCCTTTAGTTGCTTCCACTTGTCGTGGCTCCATCCAGCTCGTCATGCTGGAAGGAAGAAGAAAAAAGAAGAGTCCTCCCTAATCACCTGGAATATAAACCAGGACTCTGCCAGCCAGGTGTCCCAATGTTTTGACTATAAATAAATTGTGGGATTACTCCACTGAAGCTTTGTGAATATAAAAAACATTAATCATAGAATCACAGAATGGTTGGTGTTGAAAGGGACCTCAAAGCTCATCCAGTCCCATCCCCTGCCATGGGCAGGGACAGCTCCCACTATCCCAGGTTGCTCCAAGCCCCGTCCAACCTGGCCTTGGACACTTCCAGGGATGGAGCAGCCACAGCTTCTCTGGGCAACCTGTGCCAGGGCCTCACAGTAAAGAATTTCTCCCTGATTTCAAGTTTAAAACCATTTCCCCTTGTCCTATCACTACATGGCCTTGCACAAAGTCTCTCCCCATCTTTTTTTTGTAGGCTCCCTGAATCTGGTTGATTATTATCCAAAAAATCTGTTTCATGCTCATGCCCAACATCTGCTTGGACTGAGCTCTAGTAGGAATACATTATTTTCCTTGGATTTGGAAAGGTGCTAAAGTTTTCCTGAGCAGTTGTGCCTGCAATGCCTTTCCAAGGAGCACCAATTCTGGCCTTTAATCTTGGAAATGAATGTTCTTCCACACACTCCTGTTCAGAAGTGTGCGTGTGAGTGATTTAGTGCTTCATGTCAGCAAATCAGGATGTTGATCTTAATTATGTTTTTATTGTCCCAATGCATGGTAGGAGCCTCAGACATGACTGCAGACACCATTGTGACAGGTAGTCCAAGAATAAAGGCTGAAAAAATTGCTCTTTACCTTCCTGTTTTGAAATTCAGATGCATTTGTTGTCGTGTCACCTCCAATATCTTCAGATGTCATCAAAAATCTCAAGAACAAAGCACAGAGCAGTGTTACAGCTGGGAATCTTTATTCTCCTTTGCCAGAAGTTTTCACAGAGAAACAAATAAGGAAAATATCCCATGTGAAATACAGAAACCCTCCTCGAGCCATTCCCCTTTCAGCAAGAAAAAAAGAATAAAAGACATCCAAGCTGAGCTCACCTTTGTTTCTTCAGTGCACAGATGGGTCTTTGAATGTGGCAAAACACGTTCACCGTGCTCAGTTCTTGTGTGTGCCACAACAAAACCAGATTTTGATGTCTGGGTGAGAGAACCTCAGGAATTGGGGCAGAATTTCTGTCACAGGCAGAATTGTGTGACTCTGTTTGCTCTGGCACGTTGCCCCCTTTGATTTATATGAACTTGCAGCCGTTTTTCACTGCATGGGGCCATCCCCTGGAGAGCCTATTTCAGAGGAAATCTGTCTAAACTTTGATGAAAACTGTCATGTTCCCTCCCTCTCCTAATTCCCCGTGGGTATATGAGCCATAAGAAAAATGCAGCCACCCACAAAATGGGCAGAAGAAACTCACCCACCTCTAATAAAACCATTCAGCTATTTATTTTTTCACACTTCACATCTCTCTGGGCTGCCACACAAGCCAGGCAGAAGTAAAGCCATTTGCCAGCAAGCAAGGCTGGGACCACCTAATCAACCATTTTAGAGCCATTTGGGCTCCCAGTTTGGCTGGAAAATAAGTTTTCAACAAATTAATTAAGTATTGCTACCACACAGCAGCCCTAAATAAGGGTTGCTGCAGTGGCCATCTGCTGCTGAAGGTCATTGAACAATAACTATTTCAGGAAAATGTTTAAATTCTTCCTGGTAATACCTCTAACCAAAGCCAAGTCAGTAGGGAGATCATATGTTGGTTAGTGGGTGGCCTTAATGATTTTACCATAAAAGTAATTCCAAAAATACACGTATCAGGCTCTCCAGCTAATTCTGTAGCTTGATTTGACAAGTATGAACCCAAATAAATACAGTAACCAGGCAGTTATTAGTGGTAGAGCAGAAGCATTAAAGCTACTGAAGCTGTCATGACACAAGTGCCAATGTGGTGCCTTTGTTTAAAATCACAGGAAAGCTCCATTTTTGTGCTGTTCCCAACATTATCTCCTCTCAGAGGGAAATCCAAGGACACAACATGGGCTATAGGTCCATAGGATATTACTTGGAGTCCTTTCCCCCACGGTAAATGGTCACCCCCTTCATTTGCAGGGGTGATACTGTGATGTGGAGGTGGGGTTTCTACAGCTCTCCTGAATCTTTGGAGCTTTACAGAAAATTCTGAGATTCCCAGAATTTAAGGACAAAAAGGACCATGAAAATCCATCTTGTTAACAGCATCTTGTTAACAGACCCCCTGAGGACCCAAGGACAATGGGGGAGCATAACTTATAGGACAGATCTAATCCTGTTTCCAGAGGGCTCTCCCATGCCTGCTTTCCCTTATCTCATAGAATCACAGGATGGTTTGGGTTAGAAGGACCTTAAATCTCATTCAGTTCCAATCCCTCCAGACCACACCTCCCACTAGACCACATTGCTCAGGGTTTCATCCAACCTGGCCTTGATCTTTTAGTATTCCCAGATTTATCTTTCTCCTACCACGTTGTGTCCTTAGCCTGTTACTGGTCTGATCTCCCGTGTATTAGGGAAAATTAGGAAATTTATGTATCAAAGACATTTATATGAACCCCACAAACACAGTAAACGAGAAAAGAGCAATAACACCATTAAATCTGAAAGGGTTTGTCTCCATTACTCAGGCACATGCTGAACCAAGGCTGCAAGGACTGAGCAAAGGTATAAAATCACTGTCATGTAAATTTGGTTCAACTGTCTGCAAAGCTCATCTCAAACTAACCCATGAGAGGGACTTAAAATCACAGAGTCACAGAATATTTTGGGTTGCAAGGCACCCACAAGGATCACCAAAATCCAACTCCTGACCCTGCACAGGGCAGCCCCAAACCACATGCCTGAGAAATGTAAAGTTAATCTTAAAATACACTTGATTTTCATTATTAGTACCCAATTAGTACCCAGGCAAGGTACCCAATATTAATGATTTACAGGATGATAAAGTGCTGCAACAAACCACAAACAAAAATACAGGGTCAAAAAGTAGCCTGTCCTCCCCTACTAACAGAGCATGGTGGGCTTTCATTGCAGAGAGGTTTCTGAGATGGAGCAGCCCTTCTAAACCTTCCTGTCCCTGTATTTCAAACTTTCAGCTCTCTGTCACACAAAGGATGGCCCAGAGCCCTGTGTGCCCCTGGGACAAGGAGCTGCCCCAGGTTGGGTCACCAGAGGAGCAGGATGGGAATCCCACAGGCTGTGCTGACCTCGGACAGCAGGGCTTAAGCACAAATCCAGAAAGCCTTGTTTTGTTCAAGACCTGTGCTCCTCATTGCCACAGGATACTGGAGGGTAGACATGGCTTGAAAAAGAGTTTAGAGAGATCCCCGTGGGATGTATCCATCAGTGACCAGGAATAGCAAGGACACACATGCAGCCTCCAGATGAGGAAATCCCTGTGCTGGAATCAGCCAGAAACTGGGAGAATATTCAAGACACTGCTCTTAGTTTGGCTTTTTTGTGGTATTTCCCTTAGTGCCTGTTATGGCTCTTTCAGAGGAGGAAAACATGATCTTGCATGGCTATTCCTACCTCTTTGCACGTGGTTAAAACCTTTGAGTTCTAAATTGGCTGTCGTGGTTAGTGGGAAGAAGATTTAGGGCTAAAAGCATCCAGGAACTCATCCTTCACTGTGTGCACTTTTCTCTTCTAAAAAATTGTTTTCCTTCACCTTGATGGAGCTGCAAATTCTTTGCCCTCCCCTGTCATGTAAGTAATACAAAAGGACCTTCATTGTTGTGAGCACCTGTTAATTTTAGAACAGATGAAGGGGAAAAGGGATGTTGTACTGGGCCTCAAATAACCTTGGGAAGGAAGAAATTGCTTCCAGTGGTTATTTATAAATGTTAATTAACAACGTCCTAATAATTAATGTTTGTAGTTGTGCTCATCCCATCCCCCAGGAATCTCCTGCTCAAACAACTCCTTCATTTCCTTGCTTCCATTCACAAGAAGACCTCAGAACTCTGGTTTTCCTTGTACTTCCTGACATTTTGCCATTGAAAAGCCATGAGGATATCACAAATACTGACCTACTATTTAATGAGGCAGTTCACTGGTTTAAGGGGATATATGTGTGTGAATGCGTATATAGGTATAAGTGTGTGTATATATATATATATATTCATATATTATTGAAGGTATGTCATTCTGCTCTTAATAGCAAGGCACATGCATGTGAACAGAGACAATACTCTCCTTTTTCTTCTGAGATACATTTTGCTGTCACTTGTGTAACCTTTCTTTTCAGCTTGTTAATCAATTATTCTTTGGGCTTCATCAGAGGGCTCCAAAGGGTAACAGCAGCCGCTGTTGTTGCAAGGGAAAGAACAAATTGACTGATGGTGGGTAATCAAAGTAATATAGAGACTTGGCATAGGCAATATTTACTTTACATCTGTCACTTAAGACATTTTACTGCCAATCAGTGCCTTCAGAAGGCTGGCTGGAACAATAGAGGTCTTTCTACTTAATTCCTCCCATTGACTGGGGCTTACACTGACAAAGTTCACTTGCTATGTAATCCTCAAGGCATGCACTCGCTGCTGCAGCCAAGTTTTGAGATATATATCCCCCTGTGTCAATGAATTGGAAAAAAGCAGCTCTTTGGAGCCAAAGCATTGAAGGTGGTCCCTGAAACACAGCCCATGACAGTGTACAATTGGCGTTGTTGGCTTTGGAGGTGTCAAAGTGATAGGAGAGCTTACAGGAACCCTCCCTGCAGCTGCTGGAGATGTGAAAGGCCTTTGATGGTTCACTGGTGACCACTGTTTGCAGGTCAAGTCTGGCCAGGAAGATCCTGTGCAATAACAAGTGAGGGGCGGTGGTAGGAAGGGGGAGGAGGGGGTCGTTTTTCTCCATTTCTCTCTCTTTTTTTTTCTCTTTCTCCTTTGTCAGTCCTGCACTGCAAAGACTGATGTTTACAAGATGAGTCAGAAAAGCCACAGACCAGGGCTGGAGTGGGGGAGCAAGGAAACTATGAAAAATGCCTTGTGAGTTTGCTCTGAGATTTGGTCCCCACGGTGCCATTGGATGCCCAACACCAGGAATGGAGGAGTGATGGCCACAGACGTGTCATCTCGGGCAGCATCAGGGGCTTTTGGGGGATGTGGAGCTGCTTCCACCCTTCCTTGGTCAAGGTGAGGAGTGTGGTGAGAATAGGAAAGCATGAAAATATCCTTTTTAGCTGGAAGTCATTGGCACCTACAGGGTATTCAACTTTCAGGCACACATTTCTCTGCCCCTGACCTAGATTGATTGGAAATGGCTTTAAACTGAAGGAGGATGAATTCAGGTTGGATATTAGGAATAAATTCTTCCCTGTGAAGGTGGTGAGGCCCTGGCACAGGTTTCCCAGAGAAGCTGTGGCTGCCCCATCCCTGGAAGTGCCCAAGACCAGGTTGGATGGGACTTGGAGCAACCTGGGATAGTGGAGAGTGTCCCTGGATGGAACTTGATGGGGCTTGAGGTCCCTTCCAACCCAAACCATTCCATGATTCTGTGAAAATCAGGACATCTAAACTAGTGAGTGTTTTGGACAAGGCAGAGCGGACTCGTGTTTATAAAGAAGTTGAGCATCTGAACAAAGTTCACAGGAATTCAATGGAAAGGCTCTTTTAAACCAGAGATTTAGGAATATCACCTTGACAAGCTCCTACAGATAAATGAATTTAAGTTATTCTCCAAAATACAGAACAAATACACTTTTTCTGCATTTACCACCTTGATATAAACACAGCCCTCTTCCACTCCAATTTAAAAAGCTTTCTTTTCTCTGTTTTTATTCACAGCCTTCCTGGACAACCTTCTACAGGGATTTACTGCACTTGGCACCTCATTCCTGCGGTGATTCAGCTTCTGGGTTAAACACCATGTGAGAGCCTTTACATCTCCTTCTCTTGCACAGAAAATCAGATTTCTGCCTTCCACTTCTGCTGAGGACTTACCAGCCAGACTGAAATGTTTTAGTGACTATTAAATTAAATCAAAGAAGCCAACGAATTTTCATACATTAAAGACCAAAAAGCCAGACTTGTTGTTCTAGACATTTTTCTTACTGGCAATTTTCTGTTTCGCAAATGGCATTTTTTTCTGCATGCACCATCTTGACTCACAACAAATATCCTTAAGAGGGTTGAAATCAAATTACCAGTGGGGTTTCCTGGGTTTCAAGACCTTCTGCTCCAAGGAGATGTTATGCTCCTTTTTAAAAAAAAAAAAAAAAAAAAATTTAAAGGGTGGTGGGGAAGCAGAGGAAAAAAAATCCTGGATCTCTGCCAAACTAACTAACTAACTTGCAAGACATGTCTGTCAGTAGGCTCGCTCTGGAATTTCCTCTGCATGTACTGGAGGGTTCAATTTTTCCATAAAACCCAGTATTATGTAAGGGGCACTGACAAATGTTTCCAGTCGGACCCTGAGACTGCAAATGCATTTGTTGAGGGCTGACAAGAGATAAGAACCCAGGTTCTGAATCACTGGAGTCACCCTGGAGTCAGAGCACGCTTGCAGCTCTCCTACTTCTCCCTGAATCAAAAATAACCAGAATTATGGGTTTGAGATTTAATCAATCCACTTTAGACTACAATGGAGATAAAGAGGACTTGCTCAGATGTTGATGTCAGTTTGTCAATGACAACACAGTGACAAAACGTGGTTATCACAGCACTCAGCTCTCGCAGCTCTTGCCCAGCACCTGGAGCCTTGGAGCACATTGGCAAAACCATCAGGATTGTTCTGAAATATCCCTGAATATTGCATGTCTGTGCACAGCAGGGATTTCAGTGTCAGCACATTTTTCAGCTTTCACTGAGGGCTTGGAATGGCAGAGGGTGTTTCAAGGTCAAGGCTGGGAGACATTGGCAGAGCCGTGCGTGGGAAAGCTTGACATTGTGAGATGTCTGGCTACAACCATTGCAGTCACACTGACCTCCCCAGGAACCAAATCCATCTTGTAATTAAGCAGGGGAAAGTAAAAGTAGACTGGCATCTGAGTTTGCAGCTGAGAAAAAGTCCAGTGTGTAATCATATATGAATATAAATAGAAAGACATGCCACCTCTTCCATAAAACCCACATGCATACAAGCATCAATATGGTTTGTGAGAATTGAATTATATAGGTTGATCAGAAATAGGAATAGCTATTCTATTCCTAGGAATATGTTTCTTTGATTCTTTTATCATGATTCTCTGCTCCCTTTCTGAGATAACTATGTATAGTTATATATAACTAGCTGAAAGGTTTGAAAAGCCTGAGCTGAAGATTATTTTGGACATATTTGTAGAAGACATTGGCAGAAATATTGATTACTGCACTAACATCCTGCAGCTGATGCCTTTAATGTAGCTCAGGATGTGTTTCACCCATGTTCAGTGACCTTTGGTGTGTCTTAGATGTGTCTCTTTCATTTCCAAAATGCATTTGTCATTTGCCACCTCCATGGCCTGTCACAAACCCTTCTGGCCCAAGAGACTTCAAACTATTTGTGGAGAAATTCTCCTGTCTCCTCTTCTCCCTGGTACCATCATAGAATCACAGAATAATTGGGGCTGGGATTTCTAAAGGTCATCTACTCCAAACCCCTACAAAGGAACATCTCAACCAGAGCAGGTTGTTCAGAGCCCCATCCAAGCTGATCCTGAATGTTTCCAAGGATGGAGCATCTAACACCTCTCTGGGCAAACTGTGGGAGTGTTTCACCATCCTCATTGTTAAAAACCTTCTTCCTGACCTGCAGGGATGTTCCATCAGCTGGTGGCTCATCCACAAAAGTGAGCAAAATATGCTTCAATCTGCAAATCCACATGAGGTCCCTGTGATACTCTCCAATACTTCCAGAGTCAGGATGAGCAACACTGCAAGGAAATCCCATAGATAGGGAAATATTTTACTATGACACTGCACTGGAGACCTCTCCAAGATTTAGTGGAGATCAGGACTCCAGAACTTACTTCCAGTGAGTTTGAGGGAAGGAAAGGGTGAAACGAGCTGCATTGCTGATAGGCAAAAGGGAAAAGTTCACAAGTCCACACACACACACACCGAATACTCCAGGAACTTTGAGGGATTCGGTTTCAGATCACGCCGCTGGAATCCAGCCCTGGCTGCAAGTTTGGAGCAGGAGGGATGACAGAGTGGGGGTTTCACTTGAGCACGTTGCATCCACAGGAGATGGGGAAAAGAAGAGAAAAAGGGGATTACTGGGATGGGGTGATGTTATTCTGGTAGATTCTCCCAGATTAAGGAGAAGAGGAGCACAAGGAAATGTTGCTGGCTACACTTGCTCCAGCTCACACTCACATTCTGATAGTTTTATTGATCCCACAGGGAGCAGACTTGAGCCCTTCCTGTCTGAATCTACCTGGAATCCATGCCCAAATACCTGGTCCTTGTAGGTTGCTCAGCCAGCTGATTCTAGTTAAAAATTCAACAGCCACTTCTTCCCTCTGAATAAATAATAGTAATTCATATGGTCATAAATGATTCTTTTTTTTCTCCTAAGAAAGCTCTCCTTGATATTCAGCCACTGGTTGTCAAACAGAGGCTTGTTTCCTTTCCTGTTAATAAGTACCGTCTCTTTTTTCCTAAACCAGACTTTTTGGAGCATTACATCACTGTGCACAAAGTTATGTCAAGGCTGGATGGAGATAATTCACATCCTGTCAGGTCTGACATAAGAGAGTGGGCTGCCTTCCAGCAGGGTAAAATATGAAAGGGAAAGTAAAATGGGTCTATTCTAGTGTAAAAGAGGGCTAGCGAATATGGGACATACAGATTTGGGAGGTGATTGAGGAAGAAATTTGTGTATTTAAATTCTGTTCACTTTTTGCTGCCCTTCACCTCCACTGATTAGGCCTTAAAAGCTTTATGTCATGACCAGTTGCCATCTAAATACCTACAATGAGTTACAACTCCCATTATGACTCATTGACACTGAATTTATTCAGACCCTGTTTTGCCACTTGGTTGCAAAATGGGAAGACAAGGTAAAACTGACCTAAAATGATCAGAGCCAAAAGCTGTGACCCAGAAATGGCAAAATGAAAATGTTCAGCCAGAATCATAAAATCACAGAAAGGTTTGGGTTGGAAGGGACCTTAAAGCTCCTCCCATTCCACCCCCTGCCCTGGGCAGGGACACCTTCCACTATCCCAGGTTGCTCCAACCTGGACTTGGACACTTCCAGGGATGGGGCAGCCACAGCTTCTCTGGGCAACCCTTGGGCCTCACCACTCTCATAAGGAAGAATTTCTTCCTAATATCCCATCTGTCCCTGCCCTCTGGCAGTTTAAAGCCATTCCCTTTGTCCCGTCACTTCCCACCCTTGACAAAAGTCCCTCTCCTTCCATTTTCCAGGAGAAACATTTGGCATTTTCTCAGAGCTCTGTGTTCCCTCATTTCCCTGAGCCATGAGGGCTCTGGTTTGCCACCAACAACATTTGGAAGATGACATTTTTAATGTCATCTTGCCTTGCTGCAGTGCAATCCCAGTTTTTCTTGTTCCAAGGATTCAGAGAAGACATCCCTCCATTCTCTCTGCAAGTTTTTAGCTTCTTAGGCTTAAGACAGTGACAACAGCCTAATTATAGTCCCATTTTAATTAATGGACACCTACCATGAATTTAAATAGATTCAGGATGAAGCCAAAGTCTGAAATTTGCTCTTTCTCCGCAGTTACCAGAAACAGACAACCAGAAACTGGAATTTTGGATTCTCTTGCCCATGTTTGTCCCTCAGGGCTCTGCTCTGTGGTTAAAATAAGGAAGAACTGAAAAGCCAAACTTTATAAAAGTGACTATAACTTTGTATCAGGAGAGTTTGAAACATAAGTTTTGATTACTTGAAATAAAACTCTTTTCTGGAGATAATGTCACTGTTATTTAATGAATGGGATTTCAGCTCTGATCTTCCCTGAGATCTCCACTGTATCAGTGTAAAATCAGGGAAAATTTAAGCATTTGAGCAGATTTACTCTGAATTTACTCTAAGTGAGGGGGAAGCATCATTGCATGAGAATCTCAACTAGCAACTTAAGTAGCTGACAACTTAAAATAAATTTAGTAAGTGCTTTAATACTTCACATTCAGCCCCAAATTACTACTATGTGACAAATTTCAAGGGCATCTGAAACAGAAGCAGCTTTAAAATGAAAAATCTTGCAAGTTATTTCTATTTCGTGTTAGTACAAACTCTTCAGAGCCCTCCATATCCTTTTGGGTTTCAATTTTTAATGAAGCCATCAAAAACCCACAACAAATTTAGCTCAAGGAATTCCAATAAACCTTTAGGAAAAAAAAACCCAACCCTCTAACATACTATATCTGAAATGACAAGTGTGTTATTACAATCAAATGCAGGCTGACTAATGTTTATTTGGGGTTAGGGAAAAATGGGTTTTAATTCATGACAGCCGATTTTCATACTTTTGTGAGGGAAGAATAAGGATTATTTACCTGTCTGAATCAAATTATGTTGTTTGAATCCAAAGAGTTAAGGATGAAAATGTGACTGAGAAATGTTATCCTCCCATTTTACATAAAACCAGTGAAACAAAGAGCTGTGTATTTAAAAGTGAAAGCAAGACTGAGTCATTATTGCTTGTGGAAAAATGGGAAGAATTAAGTAAAGGCAACGGAAACGTGTTTTTTGCATGTGCAGCACATAGGGGTTTTTCATTGTGGAACTTTTCACTACCTCATTTCAGGCACTTTATTGCTCCTCCAATTTCATTTTCTGTGTAATTTGACAAAATTACAAGTTCCTTCCCTCCTCAAAATGGCTTTTCTTTCAAACTGTAAATGCCTAATTTCAAGCTCCAGCTTCATAATGCACCTTTAAAACAAATTGAACCCATATTGCCCCAGCTAAGGAGTCTTGTTGAAGGTGAATAAAGGTTTCTTGCAGAAGGGTTTGTGTCTGTTCTTGTACCAAAAAACAAGTAGGCTCCACATCTGATGGTTTGGCTGTTGACCTCCACAGGCTCACTCTCTGTTATACCTCAGTATGTCCATTAAAATAGGTCTTTTTATTGTGATTAAGCTTTCACACCTATTCAGAAAGCACCAATTTTTCACAAATGTACAGAAAATATCCATCTCTATTATTCTGTGTGTTCAGAGATGCTCAGATGAGCTGTCACAACCTATTCCTAGAAATGCTGCTTGCAGAACATGCTGCTTTCATTACTAAAGTAAATGTAGTTGAAGCACTAATGAATGGGAAAAAATATCTCTCTGGAAAATATTAGAATTCAGGACCATCATCTCCCTGCAGTGATGATATTTGTTTCCAAATCTACTGTCAGAGGTGGGGACCAGCCTCCCGCTCCTGGGTTTTGGGGGAGCCACAAACCAAAGTGCAATTTGTGACCACAATTAACTTTGCAGATGCTGTTTCCATTGTTAATATAGTGCCTATAGTTTAAATACAGTTGAGAACCCTTTTTTTTCTCAGAAAATAGAAGAGAAAAAAACATGTTACGGAGGGGATTTTAATGAGGTAAAACACAGTCCTTGCTGGTGTTTGTTCCTTGGGAATGTGCTCAGGTCTGCTCTTGGATTTTAGGCTGAATCCCTGACCTCTGGATGCACAGGGGTGGTCTCCATCCCAGCACAGTGCTCAGAGACCTTCTCCTGACACTTCTTCCTTATTTCAGCACCTCTCTTTCGGGTCTCAATGGATATGATACAGTGGGAAGCAGAGCCTGGGAGTTCATGGAAGGATTTTCCTCTCATCCCCATGTGCTTCTTCCAATTAAATAATCTCTAGGCTCAAAAAATGCTGGTGGATTGACAGACCACTAAATTACACTGGGTGTGGACAATTGAAAAATGTGAGGAGTGAAGTGTAAATATATAAAAAAATCCTCTACAGAACCTGCTTTGGAAATTAAGTCAATGGTATAAAAACTATGCAGATGTTGTTGGCTAATCCACCAGTATCCTGACAGTGGGATTTCCTACAATTCACCAACAGATAAAAAATAAGGTGATCCAAACTGGCCTCCAGATCCCTTGTGTCAAATGGAAGCCTCTTGTAATTACAAGAGACAGTGAAAAGAAAGATTCCATTTAATTTAGAAACCCCCCCCAGCATAACATCGATATCCTGGGGGAATCATTTGTTTTTAGACATTTGTAAAAAATTAGCATTAGTGGTAAGAGCACTTATTTATACCCTTCTTCCCTCCCCCAAATAACTGTAAAAGCTTCAAACCTGGATTTTACACCCTCAGAAATGAATCTGCAACAGGTTCATAGGTCAGTCTGCAAGATTTGAGGTGATGTTTTGAACTTTGAACAAGTTACAAATACTTCCTAGAACAGCAAATGCAATAAATATCTCAGCAGAAGAAATTTCTTTGACTTCTTTCCCTGGACGAAATCCAGGGATGGAAGTGGGGCCAGAGCCGTTACATGATGAGGAGGAATTTAAAAAGTCAGCTTCAGGAACATCAGCAGAGAGCTCATTTCAGGCTTCGTGTGAGTTTTTGATGAACATTTATGGTGCCTTGAAGCATTTTACTCATCTCCGTTAAACAGGGGCTGCATCTGTTAAGTCAGTCAGCAAAGAGCTGCCGTAAATGGGAAAACCAGAAAAGCCTCAGCTGCAGGTTCGAAACCATTCCTCCTTATTTATCATTTTAGGTGGAATTGAGAGCTTGTTTTCCTTCTGTCTGGAAATGTCACCTACATGGTCTTCTAAATCCTCCATCCTCAGCAATTTGAGTTTCCATTTGATTGGGATAAAAACTCAGCAGGGTGGATGGGGAGGCAATCGCCGACTAACTTGTCTCCCACGACTCCTTTTAGAGTAAATAGATTTATATCCTGTATTTATGAATAGTGAAAGTGAGAATAATGATGAGGGGGGAATGACAGATTTTCCTTGACATACTTTGTCACCCAGAGCTGTTAGAGCTCTAAGCAGTCAAATTAGTTTAGGCCTGCAAAGTGAGTGATGTGCCCTTTTCTCCGAGGTAAAGAGATATTTGTAGTGGCATGGAGAGAGCTGGGAACATTTTTTGTAAGATTGCCCAGAGGAAATAGCACCGTGCACAACTGGCTTTTTGTATAGAAGACTATATTAAAAGAAAAAAAAAGAACACACATAGTCTAAAAGTATATTTATTAAAAAAGGAGGGAAAAAAAGACAACATATTTCAAGTCTTGTTGAAACGCCAAAAAAGTTTCCCTGTGACACTAAATGATCTAAGTCATGTCTCCAAAGAGTAGCTCATCATTTCTCAGACAACAGCAGGAATTTGTGGCTGACCTCCTGAGGGAAATGGTCAACTTTCTCCATCTTTCCTCTCCATGCCAATGTTTGGCTTTAATTTATGTTGGTCAGTTGAAAATGGAAAGTTCAGTACCAAAGCTGAACTGGGGCGGGGGGAGGGAAACACAGCATGAGAAAGGACTTGTTTTGTGGGATATATTTTCCAAAGCACTCTGGTTTTACACAGGCTGTTTCCGGGTGCCTTCCAGCCTGTTTATCACCCCGGCATCGTGAGGGCCCTTCCCAGATGGAGAAATGAAAGGCTTCAGTAATTGAGGTCAGTTGTCGTTACTGCAAAGAGTTTGCAAAGGGTTTTTTACAAGCTGTCAGGGCCACCTCCATCTGGTAAGAAGCTCCACATCTCTTCCAACCACTGCAGCGTGTTTTCTTTCAAAATATCATAGAGGAAACATATTGCCTCGGGAAAGATAGAAGGAATTTTCAAGGAAAACCAGGTGCCTTGACTTTGTGACGTGTGTTGGTACCTCAGTAGTAACTCCTTTGTAGGTTTGTCTGTTTAAAAAACACCCCAATGTAGCACAAACTGGGTTCCTCAGCAATTACAGCAAAGAAAATCAGGTGCACAAAGGAGACAGCAGCTAAAAATGGCCCAGGAGAGATTCATACTCCAAGTTATGAGAAGGATTGAGAAGATTTGAGTGTTGTGCTCTAGCAGAGTTTGGGACAAGTCTCTGTCTTGTAGATATTAAGTACCTTTGCAATTCCTTTTTTTATTTGTAGATTTTGTTTAATTTGGGGGGGAGTGTGTGTTTTTTTGGGTTTTAGTTTTATTTGGCTTTGTTTGTTTGTTGGGTTTTTTTTTTTTGCTTTTTTCTGTTTGGTTTTTTGTTTGGTTTTGGTTTGGGGTTTTTTTTTGTGTGTGTGTGTGTTTTGTGAATTTGTTTTGCTGGTAAGAAACCTTAATCAACAACCCATGTGATGCTTTTATCATTTCAAAGAGGCATTTTTTGCCAAACACAGACAGAAATACCTCACAAACTAGGAAATGCTATCTAGCTTTTCTTGCAGAACAAGATATTTACAAGTCAGGCACATGTAAATGTTATTTAAATTCAGTTTAATATAATATCTAACCCAAGATAATCCTTTGAATGACATTATTTTACTTATTTTGGAGAGACCACACTGCCATGAACAGCTTAATTTCAACAAATCACACACGTTCTGATCCTAATGAATAATCCCAAATTGTGTACATGCAAACAGCAAACAAGCTGGGGTCTGTGTCTTCTGCTGGTTTGTTTTTCCCTTTTCCTGTGGATCCCAGACACATCATGCTGCCTCATGCTTTTCCACACCCAGGACACTGGCAAGAGTTTCCTTCATGGTTCAGCTCCTGCCAGGAGCTCTTGGTGACGTGGGACATAAACTCATTTTCTGGGCTCCCACCCGAGGTTGCCACTACATGACACCTCTCTGGGCTTTCTCACTGGTTTGGAAACACCTGGCTGTCCCTCCAAGGCACATCTGGATGAGGCACAACTGCTGGAGGGTAAATCCCAGGAAGGGAAAACAGAGGTGTTGGAAAGGTCTCAGAGCATTGGCCAAACACATAATGACCATGTCGGTCCAACCACAGTGGGCTCCAGCACATGGGAGGGTTTCAGCTCTTCTTCCATATAACCAACCATTCCACAAGCTCCAAATATATTAAACTGATACATATATACACCTTTAAACCCTCAGGTTTCCTAGGATTTTCCTAGGAAGGAGTCTCCAGCTGAGGAGGGGAAGAAGAAGACATTCACGTTTTTCAGGAGGACCAACAAGAGGACAATCCACACCTTGCACCACCTTCTCCATCCCTCTGAAACTCCAAACCTCAGCTGAAGCAGAGCAGAGTCTTACAGTCCTGCAAATCACAAGGGTCAGTTAGTGATGAAGACAACTCTCAGGTTTTTGGGGCAGATCTGGAATGACGTGTTAAGTACACAGATTACTGGGAATGGCCAACTTTTCCCAGCTGTAGATGGGAAAAGCCAAGAGTGGGCAGAAGTTGCTCATGCAGCACAGGGCATCTGTGCACTGTCTGTAACAGCCCTTGCAGTAGCAAACCAGGTTCTGTGGATGAAATATAGTATTTTCACACATCTAGTGAATGCCACAATAAAACAAGGAACTGGTGCAGTTTATGACTGGGCCTCATGCTGAGTCCAATTAAACCTACTGTTTCCAATCAGGTTTAATGTGAGGATAAAGTGAATGCTCCCTGAGATTTGGAGGAGGATAATTTGTCAGTAATAATAAGTGTAGACAAACAGGATGTTCCACAGTGCAGGGGCCTGATTAAAACCAAATGTGTTTCCAGGGATCATCTCGAAACTCCTGGCAGCCAACACAGTCAGCATTGCTTGTAACTTCCAGCATTTCTTTTGCAGAGGCTTGCAGCTTTTGCCATTCTTCCCAAATCTCATGGAAAAAAATAGGAGCCAGGCCATTGGGTCACCCATGAGCCATCTCTGTGCGTTGTTGTTGGTTTTTCAGGGTTTTTTTCAGAGCATGTTTCAGCTTTATAACCTGTCAATGCAAGGACATCCTAACAGGAAAGGGAAAAAGTCTTGGATTTTCAGCCTGGCCCTATCCTACTTCCTGACAAGAGCCTGTGTAGCTGAACAAATTGGCAAAAATACATTTGCTGATCAAAATGGGGGTTCCTACAAAAGGTGAATTCTTTCTTAATGAACTTTACCATAGAAACAAACTGACAGTTATCAGATCATGACCCAAAAAGCCACTTCAGCTTTCGAGGGACTTCAGTGTAAAGACACAAGGAAGGTTTCAAACTCTCCCAGACTTGGGGTTTTAAATTAGACTCGAGATCATTCTAATAAGCTCTTTCCTTAGGGAATGAGGAGGGTGAATTTCCTAAGAAGGATTTTCTCACTTCTTGGCCAGATGGGAGACTCAGTACCTCAGTGCTCGTTAGTTAAGTTATAGTCCCTGAGAAATCCGTGGTTACCTGCTGCTGCAGAGCTGCTTTTGTTCATTAGACACAGGCAACCTGAGGTCAGTGTGCACAGCAGTTAACATACTAGCAAACCACTAATTAACCTAACACAGGAGCAGGAGCCCCTTCCCAAAATGTGTCTCTAATTGTCCCCCACTCCGTGTTTACAGCAGCACAATGGATCGTGTGTGGAGCAGGAGCTGCTGCACAGACCCCCCACGGGAAGGGGGTCCCATGCACAAGTCTGGATTAGGGATGGGGAAAATCATTGAAATAAATGCAAAGATGGATGTTATGTCCTGTAACACTCTCCCTATTCCCCAGGAGGGGAATTGCCCCCTCCAGTGCCTCCTTTTTGCCTGTAGGTCTCTGCCGTGCTCAGATTTATCAGTTGGACTTTAGGATGGTTTTGGATTATCGGGAATTTGCTGTCTGGATCTCCTCTCTCCATCTGTCCTAGAAGTACTTGCTTTCTTCAAGAGATCATGGAAAAGACTGCAATGCTTAAAACATGGGAATCCTTTTGGAGGTTTCCATGGTTTGGTGGCATAGGTAGTGCCTTGTATCAGCTAACACATCCTCAGAAACCTGCATTACTTCTTTGTATCTCATTCCTTAAGGAATTCTTCTTAGGAGGGTCTGACGAGCTCCTTTCAGTGCCCCCAGGACCAAATACGTATTTTTATATTTTTATGTATATGTATGTGCACATAATAAAACCCATTCTAGACTGTACACAGGGAGATAACCCCATCATTTTAGTCCCAAAGACACTTATGGATGAGATCCCATAAAAAATGGAGCATATCTAGAAAAAGGTGGAAATTTTAAGGTCCCAAAACACCCCTCTGATGTGGTTTTGGGGAATGTTCCTGTTGAAGGAGCCTTGCAAGGGAAAGGCTGGAAAGGCAACAAGGAGCTAATTTCAGTTTCAAAGTGGAGAGAAAATTTTCCTCCCTTTCAGCATGGAAAAAAATGCAGGTGAATTCACAGGATTCTGTTTTGAGAGGCCTGGAAGAAATCAAATTCTGGGAGGAAGATGTTTTGGAGTACCTGAAACTTTACATGTCTCCAGCATGGAAAATGCAATTTCAAAAAGTCTGGGAACTGAGACAGGAAAATTACAATGATAAAGTCAAGAAGACCCACCCTAGATGGGATGATTTCCCTTGAGGATAAAAAAAAGCTCCAAAATAGGGATCTGCAGTCTGACAGAGACACCCATGGCTCTCCTCTTCCTGCTAAGGAGTGACAATGGCAAAGACATCCTTTCAGATGGAAGCAGCTTCCCTGAAAACCCCACGACGTCTCTTAGTGAAGCTGCCCCAGACAAATTTAATTTGATTTAATTTAGAGCCACAGCTTGTTCCCAGGGAAGGGTAATTGGATCCATGGCAAAGAGCTGGGAAGGGGGCCTGAGATGAAACAAAGGAGGCAGCTCTGCTGCTTGGGATACTTGTTTTCTCCAGTGGAAATTTTGTAAGGAACAAAACGCCTTCTCCGCACAGTAGGGCAATTTCACTGACCTCATTTCCTGCCACTGTTCCTTCTCCTCTGATAATGGGGAAGTGTGTTGGTTTTCTCCTCCTACAATTAAACAAACAAAGCATAAAATTAGTGTGAATGTTTAATGCAAAAAGCCTGCAGAAGGAGAGCTGCTTTGGACTGAGACCTTTGCAGACACAAAATGACAAGATTGTTTCTGCTACTCCCATCCTGCAACTTCCAAGCTTGGTGCATCCAACTATTGGGAGAACATCCCTCAAGTTAGAGCTGCCAGGCAGCAGTGAGGGGCTGGGAAAGAGGGGAAGCTTCTCTGTAGGGCAACAGAGCTGGGGAAGGGTCTGGAACACCAGGAACAGCTCAGGGAGCTGGGGAGGTCTGGAGAAAAGGAGACTCAGGGGGGACCTGGAATTCTTTCCAACTCCCTGACAAGAAGGGGGATCCAAGGGGGAGTGAGGTTCTGCTCCCAGGGAACAAGGGATAGGATGAGAGGGAGCAGCCTCAAGTTGCACCAGGAGAGGTTTAGATTGGATATGGGGAAAATTTTTTCACGGAAAGGGTTATCAAGCACTGGAACTGGAGGAGTTCTCATCCCTGGAGGGATCTAAAAGTCATATAGTTGTGGCACTTGAGGACATGGGTTAGTGGTGGCCTTGGAAGTGCTGGAAGAAGGTTGGACTCAATGATCTTTGAGGGCATTTCCAACCTAAATGATTCTATGATTCCATGCTTTCCCTCCTCCCTTCCCTATCTCGGCAAGTCAGGGACATGGTGAGGAGAAGCCTTGGGTTATCAGCTCTTGGCCATCATTCCATGCTGGCTCTTGATGGGACACCTCCCACATATGTCCAATAAAAATGAAATTTGGTGCCTAGTGTGAGCTGGGGGGGTGGGATGAAGGCCATGTGCTGGCCCAGGAAGGGGTGGTTGTGGTGCCAGGGGGCAGTGGGCAGTGGGCAGCCCCATGGGTGGTACCCTGGACAGAGTGTGCCCACCCACACGTGGGGTTGTTCTTCTGGGCACAAACCTGACATTAACAGGCAAATAAAAGGGTGGAAAAAATCTAAAAAAATCCCAGCCCAGTATATGGGCACAGGCTGATCTTGGTACTTGCAAAGTTTCTGGGAAATCATCTCAGTATCTGAATCTGCTTTGAAGCTTTTTTGGGTCTTTCTGACCCAGAGCAATCCAGGACAGTGACCTTTTCTAGGGCTGTGACCACCCTGGACTGGCTGTGGAGCTGAGCTGCTTGGGTATATCCAAAAGAAAAGGAATATACAGCTTTTGTCTGGTTGGGAAACAGTAGAGAAGGGAGAACAGTAGTTTGTGGGGTTTTTTAAATCTGTATATAACTTATCCCTCTCTTCCTTTCTCCTTCTCCCCACTGTACATTATTAAATATTCAGCTCTGGACTGTTCTTCCCTACATTTGTCAAATGTGTGATTTACACTATTTAAAGGAAAGTAAAATCCAAGGCAATTCTGGATAAAAAAGCAGTTGTTTGAAATTTTAAGGCATAAGATAAACATTTCCCTCAATGCTGGATTTCCTTTTTATAACCAAATGCTGTCACTATCATTGCTTTAAATCTGGGCAGAGTTTTCATAACTTTAGATACTTTTTTTTGTAGCTGTGACTGGCTTAAAAGTCAAGATGAAGATGGTGAAGAGCAAATTAGAAGTGTTTTTTCATCTTTTTTTCATCCATTGTTTGAATTTCATACTCCTGAATAACAGAGCTGGTTTTGTTCACAGGAGTATTTTATCATTATATATTCCCCCACAAAACGAGGGCTCAGCCTGGGAATTATTTTAAGAAGATTACTTTTAATAAAATCCATACTGTTATAAAATATAATCAAAATACATTAACTCTTCTTTAGTCCTTTGCTTTAGGCTGGAATTCTCTCTGCCCTTTCATGCCTGGAAAATGAAAAAGATGTTCAGCTTTCTTCCCATGAGGGAAAAAAGGTGTTTGCTTCAGAAATCTGCTTTTTTTTTTTTTTTTGTGCTGCGTTTTTTAGATTTCTTTTAAAAATACCGGGTCAGAACCTTTGCAGTGGCCAAGATATTGAGATAATGAGCGTGTCCCTTCAACACAGAGAGCGGAGCTGCTCAGCAATATGCTCGGTGAAGATGGAAATTGGATATAAAACTCTTTTCCCGATTTTTTTTCAAAAGGAAATGCTCCCGGAGTCCACTAGAGGGTCCGGCTCGGAGCTGAGTGTGCGGCGGCTGAATCCATCGGGATGCGCTCGGCGGGGCAGGTGGAGCGGAGCCTCTGCTGCTCCAACCCCATCC
>WEIV01022043.1:83112-138668 GCA_013390005.1 Calyptomena viridis
GAAAGGGTTATCAAGCACTGGAACAGTGGAGGAGTTCTCATCCCTGGAGGGATCTAAAAGTCATATAGTTGTGGCACTTGAGGACATGGGTTAGTGGTGGCCTTGGAAGTGCTGGAAGAAGGTTGGACTCAATGATCTTTGAGGGCATTTCCAACCTAAATGATTCTATGATTCCATGCTTTCCCTCCTCCCTTCCCTATCTCAGCAAGTCGGGGACATGGTGAGGAGAAGCCTTGGGTTATCAGCTCTTGGCCATCATTCCATGCTGGCTCTTGATGGGACACCTCCCACATATGTCCAATAAAAATGAAATTTGGTGCCTAATGTGAGCTGGGGGGGTGGGATGAAGGCCATGTGCTGGCCCAGGAAGGGGTGGTTGTGGTGCCAGGGGGCAGTGGGCAGCCCCATGGGTGGTACCCTGGACAGAGTGTGCCCACCCACATGTGGGGTTCTTCTTCTGGGCACAAACCTGACATTAACAGGAAAATAAAAGGGTGTAAAAATCTAAACAAATCCCAGCCCAGTATATGGGTACAGGCTGATCTTGGTGCTTGCAAAGTCTCTGGAAAATCGTCTCAGTATCTGAATCTGCTTTGAAGCTTTTTTGGGTCTTTCTGACCCAGAGCAATCCAGGACAGTGACCTTTTCTAGGGCTGTGACCACCCTGGACTGGCTGTGGAGCTGAGCTGCTTGGGTATATACAAAAGAAAAGGAATATACAGCTTTTGTCTGGTTGGGAAACAGTAGAGAAGGGAGAACAGTAGTTTGTGGGGTTTTTTAAATCTGTATATAACTTATCCCTCTCTTCCTTTCTCCTTCTCCCCACTGTACATTATTAAATATTCAGCTCTGGACTGTTCTTCCCTACATTTGTCAAATGTGTGATTTACACTATTTGAAGGAAAGTAAAATCCAAGGCAATTCTGGATAAAAAAGCAGTTGTTTGAAATTTTAAGGCATAAGATAAACATTTCCCTCAATGCTGGATTTCCTTTTTATAACCAAATGCTGTCACTATCATTGCTTTAAATCTGGGCAGAGTTTTCATAACTTTAGATACTTTTTTTTGTAGCTGTGACTGGCTTAAAAGTCAAGATGAAGATGGTGAAGAGCAAATTAGAAGTGTTTTTTCATCTTTTTTTCATCCATTGTTTGAATTTCATACTCCTGAATAACAGAGCTGGTTTTGTTCACAGGAGTATTTTATCATTATATATTCCCCCACAAAACGAGGGCTCAGCCTGGGAATTATTTTAAGAAGATTACTTTTAATAAAATCCATACTGTTATAAAATATAATCAAAATACATTAACTCTTCTTTAGTCCTTTGCTTTAGGCTGGAATTCTCTCTGCCCTTTCATGCCTGGAAAATGAAAAAGATGTTCAGCTTTCTTCCCATGAGGGAAAAAAGGTGTTTGCTTCAGAAATCTGCTTTTTTTTTTTTTTTTGTGCTGCGTTTTTTAGATTTCTTTTAAAAATACCGGGTCAGAACCTTTGCAGTGGCCAAGATATTGAGATAATGAGCGTGTCCCTTCAACACAGAGCGGAGCTGCTCAGCAATATGCTCGGTGAAGATGGAAATTGGATATAAAACTCTTTTCCCGATTTTTTTTCCAAAAGGAAATGCTCCCGGAGTCCACTAGAGGGTCCGGCTCGGAGCTGAGTGTGCGGCGGCTGAATCCATCGGGATGCGCTCGGCGGGGCAGGTGGAGCGGAGCCTCTGCTGCTCCAACCCCATCCAGGGTCAGAAACCACCTGCAGCTGGAGGAAAGGAAGAGATCGCTGCGAAATTTATCCTAATGATCATTAGAAAGAGGTTTATAGCTCTTTGATTCCGATTAATTAGAAGGGTGTTTACAGGAATCATAATCCCTGCTCCTTGTGGCTCTGCTCATTCCTTCTCCCTTCGGCAGCTTAGAAAGCTCTCTGGACTTTTAAAACTTCAGCTTGGTTTTAGTTTGGAGCATTTTCGTTACAACTCAGGGGAAAGAAAAAAGGCAAAAAGCATAAAATCACCTGGAGCCTTTGGAGTTACAGCTGGCTTGTGTTGCACTCAACAAGTCAGCCTGAAATACTGAGTGGCAGGAAAATTGATGTTTGACCTCAGCACTTTTTTTTTTTTGTCCTGAAAGCACTGAAATAAATGAAATAAACCTTTCTGTAGGAGGCAGAGGGCCAATACAACCTCATGTGATTACAAGGCAGGGCGTACTCAGGGTCATTGTGGATCCCAAATGAGTGTCGACAATAAACCACTTATTGCCCCATTCGTTTCTTTTTTAGCACGTTTGCCAAGACCAAACGCAGGACAGGACCAGAAGATCATCCAGTTTACAGCAATGAGAGTGTTAAATAAACAGGGGTAGATAACAGATAGGACCCCATGGGAGGCACAGCTAAATGCACATCAACAACCCGCAAGCACAGGGGGAGCAGATCCACACGGCTCTGTCCACCTCCTTTGGGCATCCCATTTTCCAGAGCTCTCATAGGACAACCTTTAAGGTTCGACACGAGAAATCTCCTGTGCAGAACGCGGTGCCCCCAAATCCCACTGCCATGTGTGGGAGGAGGATGCCCTGGTGCTGCAATCCTGTCTGACACGGCTTTGCTGATGAAATTAACGAAATTCCTGCACCTAAATGACCAATGCTGTAACAAGGCAGATTGCAGACACGGGATAGTAACTGGCCAAAAACAACTGTAATGGAATATTGTTGTTTTATCAAGAGATTTCATCTCTTCTCGCTTAACTCAGTGGCAAACAATCCCCGTGCTTTCTGGGGCTCAGGATTTTAGTTTCATCGTGGGGATAGGAAGATAGTGAGACGATATCCACAGCCTTGTCCTCGGAGCTGACGGCTCCTGAGAAACTCGTTCTTTCCAGTAATCTGGCTCCTTTATGCCGGGATTAAGTTAAGGCGTGTAAGATTTCTACTGCTGTCTAAGCCCTGAATTCTGTGTGTGCAGTGTCATGGAAAGTTATGACTTGGCTTTCACATGAATAATTCAGTCTGCTACTTTTATGCATTCTGCTGCCAGCAAAATTGTCATATTTTATAGACAGATCAAAAAGTGTTCCCTTGTAAAAATGTACAGTTTCAGCTGAGAGAAAAGGTTCAGATTGCAGCGGTCCCTGTTTGAAAATGCTGCTTGTATGACTGATTATTTTACTTCCTTCTGGACCAAAGCATACCAATGTTCCCATTTTTCTGCAACCCCCCCCACTCTGAAAGCCAGGCCCCAGATGGGATTGGGAGGTTTGCTTATGTTAAATAAAAACAAAATACAGAGAGCTGTTCAGAAAGGATCAATAGCAAGTGATCATTTACCAGCCTGCTCAGCCTTCTCTTTGAAAGCAGTGCAAAAATTTCCATGGACTTCAATAAGAACCAGACAGAAACTTACCTGCAAGTCAACGTGCGTTTGGTCTGAACACATCAAGCTGGGCTATAAATAAAATTGATGTTTTCAAACTCAAGTTGCACCTCAGATAAACCTCTTTTCCCCCTCCCAATGCCTCAGTTTCCTCATTTATAAAAATGAAATGTTGCTGGGTTTCATATTAAACTTTACAATTAGAAAAGAAATAGATAAAATAGCAGAACATCTTTCTAGGTACCTCCTGGACTACTTTTTGCTGCTGTTGTTGAGTTGATTAAAATCTGCTATTTGTGGTCTCCAATCCAAACTGCATGAGCATCCCTAAGCAGATAAAACTATACCGAGGGGAAAGACTGATATACAGGATCAGCACCTAAATCTTGTTAATTCTACTTAATCCATGCAATTATCCAACCCAAACCCATGAATCAGACAAGCAGTGTACACCAGTTCAGAGAGATTCTCCCCAGCTACTTCCTTGCTGTGAACATTTCCAGGGCCTGATCCCGGTGATTTTACTTTTAATTTAGCTGGACCACACAGACCTGATCCAGCGTGCTCCAGCCTCGGGGAAAACTGGCAGGATTGGCTCCTATTTTTCTTTTTTTGGGGGGGGATATATATATATAAAATTTGCTTTTAATATGATGGAATGATGAACTTTCCCAAGAAGGAATGACAGAAAATACCCCGTCTATTAAGAGCCCTGTCACTGCACCCAGATTATCTTTTATTTGTTTTGTGGGCAAACAGCAAGTTTTTAAGGATTTTAATTCACAGCATTACAACCCACCAAACAAAAACAAGGAAAGGGTTTCTCCCGGCAAATCAAACCAGGATTAAACCCTCCTGTTCCAAAAGGGACTAGGTAAATATTTTCCTATAGGACTCGACACCACCAACCTCTCCACATGCTAAAGAGGCAAGTGTGGGTTTAATGGATAGATAAGCCCTTATCTAAAGGATACAACACTTGGCTTTACAGTCTGCACACTTCTTTCCCAATTGCTAATGGCTACTGGCTTTATGGCACTTGTGCCTCAATTACGGTGCGAACAGCCCCGGTTATTTGTGACCCGACGGCACAATCCGGACGGGGCTTTTTGGTGGGAAAAAAAAGCGATTTAGAGGGGATCTGATAGAGAAAAAAAGGTGTTTTTCTCACGTCAGACGGTGCCCTGAGCATTAAAAACACCGCGCTGCTCCAGCTGAATTTCAGCTGCGTTTGGGAGTTGAAGCTTGTTTAGATTTCTTGGGACAAAGCGATAGCAAAAGGTGATTTTATTGTTTTTATTATTATTATTTACGGAAAAGAAGAGCAGGAGAAAAACCTCTGGATGCCTTCCCTCTGATGCTGCAGGAGGACGGATGGATGCTGCCCGCAAAGGTTGGGAAGCGGCGCCGGGAGCTCCTCCCAGGTGATGTTTATGGCACAGAAAAATCTCCACATCTCAGTGTACAATGACCACACTGTAAATTCGTCCTTTCCCATCACGTAGGACGTTAAGATCGTTGGTTTTGGCTGGAAATAAAATATATTCCATGCAGACCGCTTGCTAGTGGGTACAAAATTCACGCTGCTGCTCTGATGTTTCTCATTATATTTCCCCTTTGTTCCTAAAAATGACTGAGTTATTGCATAATGCAGGGAAAATACAGCATAAGGAGGGAAACGAAGACAGCCTGTCAGTTATAAGTGTAAATGGATGCTCGATTTCTTTTATAAAGCGATCCCTCTAAAAAACTAATCGTCTAAAAAAAATCCTATTCTGACAAGTAAATAGTTTGTTTCCTCCTCATTTAATACAGCCTTGAAAAATCTCCAGGAACTCGTCAGAGGATTTATTTAGACTTTCTTGATTCTTACGTTTTCCCCCGAATTTTGTGTGCGTGCTTTTTATTAGGTTAATAAAACTTGATTTCCAAGGTTTTGGACGCCTCGGGGGTACAATGAGCTCGGATGTCAAATGCATCAAATAGCTAATGAAAGGATTTCAAAGGTCTCCAAAGTGTCCAGGGCAGCAATTTGTAGCGTCTCATAAAGGTAAAGCCCGTTCTGGCTACACTGTGTTTTGTCTGACAGTTTTCCGGGCGCTCCGACTTCGATTTGCTGTTTTATTCCTATCGTTTTTAATTTTTTATCGTTTTTAAATGCCCCGGTGCCGCTGTCATAGGGATTGTGGTCAAACCGAGTTAAACTTTCATCCTCAAGCGAACTTATGCCAGTATTCCTTGGAAAGGGCAAATGGAGGGAAAACCTCCAAACGGATCGTGCATTACAGGGATTTACCAAAAAGGATCCAGAGGGTAAAATGATATGGGGGAAAACCCTCACCCAAGGAAACATTTTACCATGTAAAGTTCTTGTTGGGAGGGGGGCGGGCGAAGCTGAACCGCTTTTTGCCCTTTTTTGTTTGTTTGTTTGTTTTCCTTTCCCCCCCCCCTATTTTTTCTTTTTTTTTTTTTCTTGTTTTTTTTTTTTTTTTTTTTTTTTTTTTTTTTTTTTTTTCTGGACCCTGCTTAAAAATTGGGACAAAAAGGCCTTACTGGACTCTTCCACCNTTCTCTTCTCTTCTCTTCTCTTCTCTTCTCTTCTCTTCTCTTCTCTTCTCTTCTCTTCTCTTCTCTTCTCTTCTCTTCATTGTTTTCCTCTTCTTTCCTTTTTTTTCCTTTCCCACCCCCCCTTTATTATCCTTTTTTCTTTTCTTTTTTTTTTCTCGGGGGATTTTTTCCTTCCCTTTTTTTTGTCTTTTTTTTTTTTTTCTGTAGGTTTTTGGTTTTGTTTTGGTGTGTGTTTGTTTGGTATTTTTGTTTGTTTTATTTTGGGAGTTTGTTTGTTTGGAGGGAGTGGTTTTTTTCGGGTTTTTTTGTGGGTATTTTTTCCTTATTTCAACTTCTTTTCTCCGCATTCCACACTTTTTCTAGGCTGATCTGGACGCGCAGGCGGGTGACAGTGAGGGATGGAGTGAGGCTGCGGTGGGTCCACGGGCTATTCCCGCCGGGACACTCAGCTCTGCCTCTCTTTTTTCCCGAATTACTCTTCATTCCCTCTTCCCAGCCTGGTCCTATTTTGGCAAAAAACAAGGAGTCCCCTCGCCCGGCCCATCCCGGGTGGCAGCTTCCCCCGGGATTGATGTGTTTATGTAATTCCTGGGCAAATGGACTTGCCGTTGCCAGTTTTCCTCCGCCTTTTCCAAATACCGAGCTGGATTTCCAGAGTTCCAGAGCAGCGCTTCGGAGCGGAACTTCTCTTTTAAATGACCCGCGCTCCCACTCACAGATAGTTCTGGTTCTGCTTCTCCCGGGATACGGGAGGACGGGAAAGGGGCTCTTGCCGAGAGATCGGTGGCTACTGGAAAACCACGCTGCACCTCTCTCTGTCATTTGTCCTGAGCTCTTCTCGCCTGCCAAATTAAAGACATCAAAATAATAATAATGATTAAAAACATAAAATTAGCTGGGTTTTTGAAATCGCTGCTTCTGCTGGGAAAACACACAGAACCTCTGTGACTCCCAGGCAGGGAAGAGATGGAGATGGAAAGGGACCGGAGGGACTCCCAGAGCTCCGGGCAGAGGAGAGATGGTGATGGAGGGGGGCTGGGGGACACCCAGAGCTCCGTGCAGGGAAGAGATGATGATGGAGAAGGAACTGGGGAGAAACCCAGAGCCTCGGTGACTCCCAGGATGGAGAATCAGGATGATGGAGAGGGACCAGGGGGACACCCAGAGTCACGGGCAGGGGAGAGCTGGTGATGGAGAGGGAGCAGGGGCCGTGCAGAGCCGCGCTGAGCTGCTGTCACCCCTAAAACAAAAGGGCCATTCTGGAGCCCATAGATCAGCAGCACTAAGAGCTCTCGCAAGGCAGGGCTCTCGCTATGGGGTTAGAACAGCAGTGTTAATCTTCTATCCAGTGTTTACCGAGCCAGCTCATCCGTGGGGCGGGTGGAAAGCGGCCAGCTCGCAAGAGAATGCTCTTTATTAAAAAATACGAAGTTGTGTTGCTTTTAGCAGTCACCCTGGAGCGTGTCCCGCATTTTGGGGGGAGAGCAGCTCCTCTTGTCCGCGGCTTCCCCAATCCCAGCGCCGCACCCGCAGGAGATGGGAGTTTCCCAGACGCCTTCAGCAGCACCTGGAAGAGCCCCTCACCGGGAAAAAAATTCCTTGCGGGGTTTGAGGGGTGACTTTGACCCAGATGGGAGCCTAAAGAAGCCCCGGCAGTGCGTGGCTGCGCTGCCTGGGGAGCGCATCTCCCCTCGGGCGGGCACCGCACCGCAGACCTTTCATTGATTCATCTATTTGCTTGTTTTACGTAAGGGGGGTGTGAGCATTTCGGTCCCTATCAGCAGGCAGAGACCATCATTTCGAGACGAGAAGATAAGGGGGAGGAACAGGTAAAATGTGGAAAAATTAGGAAAGGAAGGGGCAATAACTGTGGAAAAAAAATATTTAAAAACTGCCCCGAAACCTCTCCTTACTACCCTCGTCTTTGTGCAAACTGCACTTTTAGAAGAAATACCAGCACGAGGCTCTCTCATTTCTCCATCCTGCTTATCCCAGTCCGTGGGAAGGGAAGATAACTCCCGTGAAATAGATGTGCACCCCGCACGAGCTCACAGGGAGCTGCCTCCGGCTCGTTTTGGGGACAGATGAGCTGATATCTGTGTTTCTGTCGGGCAGGAGCTCCGGGGTGGGGGGACACAGGAGCCCGGCCGGGACTGGCTGCCCCTGCCCCGCGCTCTGCCGCACCCGCGGGAGATACTGCGGGTCCGGAGGATGAGTGTCCGTGGGGTAAAAAAATACAGGAATGTTTGGGAATTGCGGATCGGAGCCCTTGCTTCCGTGCGCAGCTCCCTGCGCTGGTCTGCCCTGCCTGCGCTGCCTGCGCTGCCTGCGCGCCGCCCGCCGGCTCTCGCTCCCCCCACCCCCGCCAAAGAGAATTTGTTGCATTTCCTCAATTGATTGTTTAGTCAGAGGTTTTGCCAACTTCCTGATGGTTCATTTTGTGATTCTGCAAAAAAAAAAAAAGAACCGCATTTCCTTTTTCACTTTAGAGGGAGAGAGAGAGAGAAGCGAAGGCTGGGGGCTGGTGGACGCATCGAGCTGTATGTACTGCAGTTTTCTCTTCCCTCTCCCCGTCCCGAAACCCTCCTCCTCTTCCTCTTCCTCCCCTCCGAGCCCGGGATTTGCACCAGCCCCTTCCCCTCTCCCAGCTCCTGCCCCGCAGATTCTCGCCGGGCTCCAGGGACGGAGCCTGGACAGGGAAAGCGGCCCCGCCGCTCTGCAGAGCTGCTGCAGCACTTGGGTTTGCATCCTGCGCCTTAAATTGCTTTAAATTTTCCTTATTTATTTCTTTTTCCTGTCTTTTATTTCCCATTTCGCGTCCTATCCATGTAGTTCTTGTGGCTACGACAAGGGATCCAACGCAGAAAGAAAGTAAACACGGAAATCTGTTCCATTCGTTATTTGCTTCGGGTTTTCTGTTGTGGGGTTTGTCTGACTGTAGTTTACTATTATTGCTATTTCTTTTTCTTTTTTTTTTTTTTTTGGTGGACCAGCATATCTGCTCTTTGCATTTTCTTCCTGATTCCACTGTATTTAACTGCTGCCTTTAATCCTGCTGGTTAAAGTGTCAAAACTGTAAGAAAACTATACAGTTAAAAACCAGAAATCTTAAAACTGTATTTGTCTCATGGTTAATTTTTATCCCTAATCTTACCATACCAGAATATTCTTGAAAAAGGTGGTGGGGGGTGCAAACGTTGGCATAAGCAGAGCACACTTTATAAAAAATTACTGCCTTTCCCCCAGCCCATTTTCTAAACTATTTTTGTGTGGCCTGATGTTTATCGTTCAAATCAGCCCCGACTTCAGACCTGGCTGTGGCAGGTCAGGAGCTGCAGAAGAGCAAGGGCCTATCCCAAGCCTCCTGAAATCAGCAGGAGCTTTGGATCAAGCCCTACAGAAATAAATTAGAGGAAAATCCTGGGTACAGTGTAAAGGAAAATATATAAGAGTCAGAGAGAATGGGGCTTTGTTCAGCTGCAAAGAGAGAGCAAAATCCCAACTGCTTGGTGCTGGTCTTGTGTCCAAGGGTGTTTAACTGAGAAATCTTAAATCATCTTCAAATTAGGACCTGGCCGGGGAGTCAGTCTTAAAAATTGGTCAGACCTTTATTTGCTGCAGCAGTCAAAATGCAGCGTGTTTTCCCCCCATATTTCTATATGTGTATATAGGTAACCAGCCTGTGCTTGTCTGCCTCTGAATGGGGATGGAAAAGCATTCCTGGGAAGGTGCACGCAGGGATAGATGTTTGCAACACTGCAAAAAGCAGCTACAACATGGAAAGGGAAGTTTAGTTCAAGGACAAATCTATTCTCAGTCTCTGCACCCTGGTCTCTGTCTCTCCTTGTGGAAATGTGCCTGGATGTGTGAGAGATGGGGAAGATGAAGGATGGGGAGGATGAAAGATGGGGAGGATGAAGGATGAGGAAGATGAAGGATGGGGAAGATGAAAGCATGCCACGACCATCAGAGAGCAGGGATTAGTGCATCCCACTGTATTTTCACGTTGCTTTGCAACGAGGTCACGTCTCCAAGTTTTCTGCCAAGCGGGAATGGAGGATTTCTACGGAGATAACAAATCTAACGCTGCACCCATATAAACCCAATACTCACACTTTACTCACACTTTACTCACACTTCAGGGGCCACGTGCATCTGCCCCTGAGACAGGGATGGGTCGAGACAACGTTGCTCATTCCAAGTGTTGACATCGAGCGAGGCAATCCAAATATTTGTCCAGCCTTTGCCGCGGGATTTTGTTATTCTACCATTGAAACTCTTGCTTTGGAAAGCTTTTGGAAAGCTGTTAAAGCCAAGCAGAGATCCCTATCGGGCGAAAAACCTTCCTGCTGGGCTGGTGCGAGGTGCGGGCTCTCCATTAGGTGGCATTGGTAGTTTGGTGGTGGGAGAGGAGAACGTGGCTCCGAGGGCTTTGCGTCGCGATTGGGAGCGTATTTATCTTTTTAGCACTTGTTATAGGCTTCTAAAACAATTTGCTTTATCAATACACAGTTTAATAATTTTATCGGGTCGGTTTCTGTATCAGGAATAAAAAGCAAGACTCCCCTGCTCTCAATGGGGAGAGTTGTAACTGTTTTTTATTCAGTTAAAGGTGTTATAAAAATAATTTTCTTACTATATAACACTTAAAAAACAGAGGAATAAAAATAATGTGTAGCAGATTATACACAGTCCTCTCCTGTTTCCTAAAGGTTCAAACAGCTGATAACTCAGCCTGAAAGGAATTTTACACCCGAGTTGTGGGTATGTTGTCTGCTATGCAGTGATAAGATGATAATAAGAAAAAAACCCCTTTTTTAATACATATGGCACAGATTGGGTCCGATCTGAGGAGTTACAGATTCAATTTTAAATAGTAAAAATAATTACATTTCTAAAAGAAATAAAATTAAATATAAATTAATTAAAAATATTTTTTCTACTCACAGTAACTTTCTGTCTGTGGGAATTCTGTTTTTAAATCTCATGCCAGCAGTTTAAATTCAAGAAAAATCCTTTAATTGTTAAAAAAAATCTATTTTGTTTGCAAAGACAGAGATCATTTTAATCATAGGATAATTAGCCTAATTCAATTTACACTGGTAAAATCTCATTAACTAAATTAGAGCCAGTCCCTTATTTACAATGATGTTTCAATCTCAAACTGTTTGATATTGTTTGTTTTGCTTTGTTGGGTTTTTTCCCCCTGATTTCTCATTGTCACTTAATTTAAAGGGTAGATTTCACATTTATAATCATTTGGGAAAATGGTCTAAAGAATTAAATCTGTCTTTTAATTTCAAGACACTGTGTTTAAAAACCTGAATGGCTTTAAAACCTCCTGAGTCACAAAGACTGAACTGTATATTATGTCAAAGTTATGGCTGGGAATCTGTATTGGAAATGTTACCTTTATGTATATATATATGATGAAATATATGCACACACAAGTGGCTACATACATGTTAAAGCATTTATTTTGTTTCATGTAGAAAAAATATTTTTATTTTAGGCTACAAAATTTTCTCATAGTACAATTTTTTTCCTCACTTTTGCCTTCCTTACTTTACTTTTCTTGCCCTGGATTAATTTTCTGAGTAAATGTTAAAAGTCTGATTTGTTGAACTTCTTTATAATAAGCCTTCCTGTGCTCCCATGGGAGGGAATATTCTGGTTATTTTGACAACTGAAGTTTTTTAAATTTTTTTTTTTATGTAATGGGCACATAACAACATTTTTATTTCAGTATGTGACTCGATGAAAATTAATAACAATATTTTCTTCTAATACTTAAGTTTTCTAGACTCCAGCAATAACAAATTGAGTGTTCACATCCCACATACATCTTAAAATGTAAATTTTAAATACTTCCCCTATGACATCCACAAGAGCCCAAGAGGGTGAATTGATACCAACATTGATGTTGATATATGTGAAGAAAAGTGGCTTTAACTCTTGGAAGCCCAATGGGAACATCCTAACCCAGTTCTGCAGCAATTAAACACATTGATGACTGAAATTTTGGTTGTTTAAAGCTCATTTTTGCCCCTTGGAGTGTCAATTCACACACACACACACTCCCATTAATTTACATGGCTCATTCCATCAATTTTTGATGTATTATCTAAAGTAGGAGAAATGCAAACTCTTTTTCCCCCTTGTATCAGTTTGCAGCTGAAAGCAGAAGGGCTGAGGCCGCAGCAGAGAGGGAAAGTTGATTAAACCCAACCAAACTCAGACAGAAATTTCCAAAAAGAACATTTAAAGCCCCCTCAGTGGTTAATTCTGCCATGCTGAGCTCTTTGGCATCTTCTACACAAAGGCACGGGCTCCTTGTATTCCCGTTCCCAGCTTTCTCTACCTTCTCCTTTCCTTATTTTTCCTTTTTTTAAGGTGTTGTTTGTGTTTTTCTCTGGCATTCAGCATCAATGCTCCAGCACACTGGGATTTTTGCTCCATGATTTCGTCATCCCCAGCTCAAACAAAGCAGGACTTCATTTGGGGGGCAGAGGGATATGATAATCAGGGAGAAATCAGAGAGCAGATCGGAAACTGGGAGAAATTGGTGAATTTCCATGAAAAATCAATGAGGAGCTGTAATGATTTTTTTATTTCTTTTTTTTTTTTTTCCCCTGGGTGGAAGAAAACTGATATCAAAGTCAACAAGCTCCGAGCTTATCCCGGTCTGTGGAAATTCCAACATCCATTACCTGCTTTTGACCTTTAGCAGGGCAGAAGAATAAGCAGCACATAAATAGTGGGGGAATGGTGCCCACACAGAGTTTCTTTTTCATACAACAAAATCAGAGGGAAGAAATCGAAATCCTTGATTTTTCCAGGACAGCTTGCAGCTGGAATCATCCCCTTTTGCAAAAGGTGTGCAGAAATTCTCAATGTGGTGGTTGGAATTAAAGGATTTTTATGGCTTTTTCCAGCACGGGTTTGATTGGGGTGGAAAGTTCAGCAGAACAAACAAATAAATAAACAGTAAGGGGATGTGTGAGCTCTCAGAGCTCAGGTTTCCCTGCTTCTCTGTTCATCCCCACCATTCTCTCTAGGAATTTTTAACTACTTTTGAGGGAGTTTGAAGGCTGGGGATTGTTTGGTTTGACTCCTCTTTGTGACAGAATCAAATATGTGCAGCATTTCGGGGAGTAAAAGATCGTGGGATGAGGCTTGAGAGATTTGAATTGTGGTCCTGGGCAATGATGCAAGTCTAAATAAACACTAACAAACCAGTCTGGACTGGTCTGAACCGGTCAGAACTGGATCAAACTGGTTTGAACTGGTCTCAGCCAGTCAGAACCGCTTTGAACTGGTCTGAACTGGTTTAAACCAGTCTAAACCAGTTTGGATCAGTTTGAACCAGTTTGAACCTATTTGGATCGGGTTAAACCTGTCTACACTAGATCAAACCAGTTTGAACCAGTTTGAAATGGTCTGAGCCAGCCAGAACCAGTATGAACTCATCTCAACCAGTTTGAACTGGTTTTAATCAATCAGTCAGAACTGGTCTGAACCTATTTGAACTGGTCTAAACCTGATCAAACTGGCTTGAAGCGGTTTGAACTGGTTTGAACCATTTTGAACCAGACCGGACCGATCAGAACTGGTTTGAACCGGTCTAAAGCAGATCAAACCGGTTTGAACCAGTCTGGAGTGGATTGGACTGGTCTGACCCGCTCTGACCTGGTTTAGAGCAGTTTCTCCCCCATTCCAGCAGTGGCTGGACAACCCTCTGGAAAACCCTCCTGGCTGTGCCGTCATTCCAACTCCTGCTGGATCGGGGCTTTAAGGCAGCTCTTCTCCACCAGCTCCGGCCCCTTTGAGGTGTTTTCTTGCCTTAGTCCTGGTTTTGTTAAACCCAGGCAGAAAGCACAGGCTGGCTGGGATTCCAACCTCAGCCACATCCACCTTCAGCCTCAGGAGCCCCTTCAATCTGAGGCCTCTGAAGAAAAATCCCATCCGTGCTCAAATTTGGGGGCGGGGGGTGAAGTATCACCTGATGAATGAAAGCAAGGAAAGTATTTTTGCCCATGATTAAAAAAATAAATTGGTTTTAAAAGAACACATTCTATTTATTCAGTTTTGAGTTTGGCTGAGGTTTGTTATAAAAATAGTGCCGTAATTTTTTAAGAAACATTTTCTGTTTGGATAGATTAACTGTACACGCAGGCACTTCAGCTTTTGAGTCCTTTCAGTAATATAGTAATATTCATCTCTGGCATCCCAAACTCCTCCTAATAAAAACACTTTGGGAAAGCTTCCATGCCAGACTGATAAAATCTCTTGGAAATGTGTGTGGGGGGGTGATGAGCAACTGTCAGAGTATGTGATTCCCCCTTTGTCCCCAGCTCCCAAAGCCACCACCATTTCCTGCAGAAGTGCATCTTCTCCAGTTCCCTGCTACAAATGCTTGGGGAAAAAAGACATTTGGGAATGATATTATTGCTGAGACAGTTGCAAATTATGATATTGAGTTGGGAATGCTATTATTGCAGGAGCCAGTGTTTTGTGTATTCAGGACAAAAATAATATGGGTGTTTCATAAATGTGGGGTCCTCCCTCTCTCCCTGTACTCTTTACATTTGGGTCGGCATCCTATGGTACCAAGCAGGATCCTGGCACATCCTTCCCAGTCCAGACCCTCTCAGGCTCCCAGAGAGATTTTTAGCTTCCCTTTAAATGTGGAGAAAGCCTGAGTGAAGCAGCAGGGCTGGGGACATGGCACAAGAGATACTCTCCCCTTCCCCTCTGTGCTCACATTCGAAACAACTCTTTGCCCCTGTTTAATCTCTGGGCTCACAGGTTTTTTGCAGCTTGGCAATAACTCCTCTGATGGCCTGAGAAGTTTATTTCTAACCAATGACCTCCTGTCATTTTATATCTGTTAAATCAAGGCAAGATTCATCTGAGTTACATTTTCAGAGTTCACTGAAAATCCACATTTACTGAAGCTGAGGCTACGACCCTGAAGCCTCGTGCTGCTGCTGTCAACCCACAGTCAGCAGAGGAGGGAATTAAAACAAAGGAGAAAACCAGGAAAATTCTGAAAGAAACAAATATTTCTCTCCATTTTCTGTGTCAGTGGGTCGTTGTGGAGGTGGCTGCCCTGGGAGTTGGCTGGGTCCAACTTGTCTGTGGAGCTTGTCCCAGCCCCGGCACATTTGTACACACAGGGCTGTTCCTGGGGTAGATTATGGCTGTATTTGTTTCTGCCTTGCACTGCTCTTTTGTAAATCCTACAGCATTTCTGTGCTGTTCACTTCAGTCCTTTTAAAAGTTGCATTTTGCTGTTTTTTCTTCTCGATTTTCCGTGTTTTTATTTCAGTTCATATGCAGACGTGCTGCCAACACAACCGTGAACGCACCCAAAATTGAAAGTTCAATTTAGCAGCTCACTGCTCTTTTGACATTTTAATTTCGTCTCCTTTTTTTTTTTCTGAGAGAATTAGTGGTAACTTTATCTCTCATCAAATTCCAGGATTTTCTCTAATTTAATTATACCTATCGAGATTCTTTCCTTCTTTCTTTGGCTTTACTGAAGTGACATGAAAGATTGTCAAAACCTTGATCGAAAAAAACCAAATCACTCTGGAATTATCTGCATATTTTTATTTTGTATGTGCCTAATAATATCTCTTCCAATTTTTCAGGACTAGAAAGTTCTGGTCTATTGTTTGTTAAATATTATTATTAAAGTATTTTAATGGTGTTTTGTGTTCAAAGATTGTTAATTTGTTACAGCAGAGATGGTGATGATAATAGAAAAAAATCTTAGGAAGCACCACCTCTGTGAATTAACTTTCCTTGCCATGTTCCCTGTCAGCTTGGATCTCCTTCTCCTTGTCTGGGAGATAGAAATAACCTTGGGACCGGGTGAAAAGTGTGTTTCTCATAAGAGAGTGGGACAGGAAAACCTTTTCTTTAAATTGAAAGCAGTTGGCTGCTGCAAGAGCCTGGAGGCAGAAACTCTGCTGCTGCTGCATGTCAGCCCTTCCACCTGCCCACAGGAGAATTCTCTGGGGTTAATATGGAACCAAAGTCCTCATTTTCAATACTGCTCTAATCTGAGACCTGTTGCAAAGCTCTGTGCTCTCCATGTGGGAACAGGCTGGGTTTTCCTGGAGGCCGGAGGGAGCTGCCTCTGGCAGTGGGACTGACCACGAGGATATTCTTCCCAGCAAGCCCCTCACCTTGTGAACTGGTCTCTGTTGGGAAACTGGGCTGGGCTTTGTCCAGGGTGACTCTCCAGGAACTACCTTAGGATTTTTAGGGGATGTGTCCTGCTTGCTTCCACCACTAACCACCACCAACCACCACCACCATCACCAGGCAAAACATGAGGACAACAGCAGTATGGCCTGATGGACAGACCATTTTGGCTACTCCCTCTTGGAAAGGAGTTTCACCAATTCTCCTTCTGAGATATATTTTATCAGCCAACTATTGAATTGAGATGCCCTTCCCCTGCACAACTCTGTCATAGATAGATGGGAGGTCTGTGTGTGCCCCAAGGGAATAACAGGGAGCACCCCCCTTTCTTTTTACCCCAGTAACCCTGTGCATCCATGTGTGAAATACAGAATTTGGGTTGAAAGAAATCCTTTAGTTCCAACCCCCAACAAGTCCAACCCCTCAGCTGGTCCAACGACATTGCTGGTGGTGCTGCATTTAAGGATGATGCAACCCTGTGAAAACTGAAGCTGTTGATTTTTCACAGCTTTGCTCCAAAGTTATCCAAGGCTGGGTGTCAGCACACAGGGCTAGGAGTGCCGGGAACGCCGGCATTCGGCGTTCACAGGTGGATTGGTGTGTGGAAAGGTCACACCTACCAACTTGTTAGGCCTCTGGTGTGAAAGATAAAGCCATCTGGTCACCATTTGACAGCTTAAATTGTAGTGACACCATTTGGCCTATGAATTGCTGTGAGCCACCGTTTGAAGCTGCTGTGATCCAGCTCTTCCAGTGCCGAGATAGGGATCGAGTCATTCCACAGAAGCTGAGTTCCTGGAGTTCATCTGCTTCATCTCCTTGGCCTGCTTCTTACCTTCCAAAACGTATCTCTGCAGATCCTCCCTTATGATTGTGAACTTGGCAGCCGTTGTTTGGAGTAAATAATCCCAGTGGCTGATAACCAGTAACACTTGCTGAACCATTACCCAGAACAGGAGGAGAAGATGGGCATCTCCAGTGAAATTCCAATATGGAAATGTTTAAAGGAAGACCTGCACGGCTCAGGGTAGCAGAGATCTGAACCTTTAAATTACAGCCATTCCCGGCCTGACGATAAGTAAATAAACAATTCACAGCTGCACGGGCTAAACACAGAAACACATCTATCTCTTCCAGGCTGATTGCTGAACAAGTAATTAAGTGGGAAATGTGAGCCCTCAATGTCAGTGTGAGATGATAAAGGTCTCCAGTTGTAAATTAACTGAACTCCAGCGAGCCCTCGATATTAACCCTTCAGGAGCCCTTGGGTGGCAGTGGGTGCCTTTGCATGACTCCAGTGCAATTTGCATGCAATTATTCCTGACATTTGCCCCTGGGAATATGGAGCTGTTATTTTAGCAAATTAAAAAAACAAGGGAGGGAGTTGCTTGCTCTCTTCTTCTTGAGCTAGTGCAGGGCACCCTGTAGGTCCCGGATCCCAGCTCTGCCAGGCTCATCTGTCACGTTCCCTCTGTCACTCTTCCTGCTGGAGATAGCAGAGGTGTCACAAACCCAAAATACATTAAAGACTGTGAGCTGCTCAAGCTCTGAGATAAAGAGGGCTGCTAACCCAAAATGAGTACACCAGGATTCACCTTGAGAATAAGGATACAATGAATAGTCATAAATTGAAATATCACTACTTGTTAAGTAATTCATTAAGTGGGTTGTGGGGTTTTTTGTTTAGTTTGTGGTTGTTATTTTTCTTCTAAATGGGTTGTGAGGTTTTTTGTTTCATTTGTGGCTGCTATTTTTCTTTTCTCATCTTTTTTTTTATTTTTCATGAATGAATGAGTTGGAAAAAAAAAGTTGACACATGTTTTTTCTTTTGGAGGTAATTGATGATTTATCTTAAGATCTCAGCTCCTGCAATCCTATGACTATACTCTCTCTTCATTTTCAGATGCATTTCTTCTTTTAGCTCACATTGAAAACTTTGTCAATGTCCATCGAGTGTTCAGAACAAGGGACTGCAAACTACAAGACAAATAAAATTCATTCGAAGTAGAATTTTTTTGTCAACTCATCATTTTTAGGCCATCCAATAATTTTTGAGTCCTAAATACCAACTTTGCAACTTCTGACGTTGGTTGTACTTAATGCAGTTTTGCTCCTTTGGTGATTTACAAGCTTAGAGGACCTGTTGGATGGTTGGATTTGACTTGAATCCCTGACTGTGAAGCCATGTGTAACTGTGCATGGATCTGTGGGTCTGGGCCTTGGAGTCCCAAGATTCCAAGAGTTCATGGATCATGTGAGGCACTGCACATATCTACTGACTCCTCATTTAACTGGAGAAAGCATGAGATGGGCCTAGTTTCACTCTCTCCACCAACCAGTTTGAACTGGGGATTAGTGGAGCTTCACCCCTGCTCCTGGTCTCAATGATTTTGGTCTGGGCAAGCTCTGTCCAGCCACACTGAAAGAGAAGAAGAATGGGAGCAGAAGGCAATTTGTGGCCATGTTTGGCAAGGTGGAGTTAAATTCCAGGCCAGACCTCTAGAAATATTATTTGAGCTATGGCTCAACCCTGGTCCAGAGAAATGTACCCATCATTGCTTTGTCTTTCCCATCATTGTGACTCCAAAGGAGAGGGACAGAAAGGAGGAGATGATCTGGAGAGGTCCCATAGTCCCATCTCAGTCCCCAAATGCAGACAGAGGAGCTCAAAGCCATGACTGCTCTCACTTTGTGATCCATTTTGGGCTCCAGACAACCTTTCTCCTTAAATGGCTCTATTTTCCCTGTCTCACCCTCATTAGCATGTCACTTACTACTCCATTGTGCCTGGGCATCGCTTTTCATCCTCAGCCCAGGAATCACACTCAGACCATTCTGTAGGAAATTTTTATAGAGACCAAATATGTCCTTGGGTTCCCTGGGGAGGGGAGGAAAGCAGGGAGTGATTAACAGCTGAGAGATGGTACCTCAGCTTCTTTCTCACTGCAGCTCATGGTTTGTTTGGGACTGGCCTTGTTATAGTTCTTCAGATTTAACTCAGAGGCCTTTCTTTTCCTGTTCTGAAGCAGCTGCTTATATTTTACAGTTCCACTTGAAGCCATGGCAAGGACTGTGCTCAGAATGCTGCCATGGGAGTCTCTATCACAGTTAGGAAACCAGACACCAAATCCCTGGTGCATCTTGGCAGCTGGGAATGCTCCAGCCCAGCCAGGCTCCTGCCAGGAAACCAGGATGCCCCTGCCAAAGCAGCTCCTGGGGACACATCACCACTGGTGCAAATGGTAGATGGGAACATTGGATAAACCAAGCCAGGGATCAACTTGTTAACCAGAAAACCCTTATCTTTTCCCTGTCCCAGAGCATCCATATAAAAAATGCTCAATTTCACACAGCTGGTTTTTTCAGGGCTGAGGCCATGGAGAACACGGATCATCCATTTCAGATCCTGCTTCCAGTGAGAGGCCCTGGGAACTGGGCAGGGAGACAACTTTCAAAACCCAAGCTGTGAAGGAGCAAGAACACTCCCAAAACGTCCCTTCTGAAAGGGAGCCTCCCTTTTGGGTTTCAAATGCTATCTTTGTTACCACCCTTGGTAACCTCACTAGCAAAGAGCTGAATGTTATTAGAAAAGAGCTGAGTATGGGTGGGAATACAAGAAAACAAAAGGAAATGGAAGTCCTGGAAATTGATTTTCCATTTGAATCTATTTTTTTTCTTCTAATTTTTAATAAGACATTTCATGAAGCTTATTGCACTGCTATCTATTTTCTTTTAGGGCGTGTTATCTTTTGTGATTTGGTTTAGACTAAAATAAACCTCAGTTACTAATTAAGGATAGAAATGGAAATCTAAAGATTTGCTTCTCATCAATGCCAAGTGGTAAATCCTTTAATGCCCTGGGATTGTGCTCTATAGCTCTAAATTTCCCATTGGCATTTAGTAATCTGCTGATTGCATTTACTTTAATTCTTTGGTCTTCAGAGTGTTCATGTTGAGGCACTTCCAGTAGCTCTGCATGTTAAGGGCAATGAGTTAAAAGCTGTAGGTTTTTTTTTATTAAATTCCAGCTCTGTTTTTTCTATTGAGTTCCCAACTACTGTGTTATATCATACTAATAAGAGCTGTACTCTGGCAGGACAAATGACAGTGTGTAGCAGTGACCCAGGGGAGCCATGACATCATTTTTAATTTGCTTATCTGAACTCCAAAAAAATAGAAGGGTGAGTGGTGAGAAACTGAATTGTATTTTCACTCTAACTCACCTCTCCTTGCTATGACATTATGGGAACTGTGTCACCGTGCAGCTCACATCCAGTGGCTGCTCCCTGGAGGCCTCATATGCACCTATTTCTACGTATTTTCCCATTCCCAAGGGCTAAACAGCAGCAATTGTAGAGGAGAGGGACACCACTTCCTTTAATGCACATCCCTAAGGTTTGCTTGCCAAGAAAACCTTCCAGGCAACTTTGTAATAAGGTCTCACAACCTACCTGACACTGGGATCAACAGGAACAGAGGTTGGAGAAATGATTTGGAGCAGCTTGGCTGTGTTTGGACTGCATTAGCTTCAACAGAATTTGATTTTGAGACTGGAAAAAGTGTTCTATTCTCATAGGAGCTGAAACAAAGCTTCCTAACAGAGATGGCCCAACTTTTGCTGTCGATGCTTCTTTGCTTATGGAATTAGGACACGAGGCAGGAATTTTAGAATTGGAGAGAATGACATTTTCCATTTTATTCATATCATTCTGAGTAAATAGGTTGCATACAGAGAATCTTGGATAAATAGTTGCTAAATCAGTAAATGCTTTTCTAATTTAACTCAGAATTTTAGCATTTTCTGAAACCATGGCTGTGTCTTCTCCAGAAAAGATAATCTTGACATAAATTCTTTAATAACTGTAGAATTCAGCCAACTGAGATATTCTATTTTCACTAAGTGCAGGTCTGGCCATTCTGTCCACTTGTTTTGCAATGAGAACTTTCAAAGTGGAAAGGCAACAACATTTTTGCCATTTACCTACGTATTGCTCTTATTCCAGAGAATCACTCATGCACAATTTGTCCTTGCATTTCCTCACTTCTAACATGAGTAGAACTGAGCATTTAACTGATCCCTGCTCCACCCAGCATCCCATGTGAGCATTTTCCCTCATTCCCCAGACAGGATTCACTGATGTTCTTTTAAGTTTTGAGTCTCCAAACTTGGATAGTTTAACTCCCTCTATTTGGGTAAACTAGGCTTGAAGAAGGAAACTAAACTTGCAATTTCTGAATGATTTGGGAAAATAAAATCACTTCATCAGCCTAAGTAGCTTTCAGTAACACCAGTGCCATAAGCTGGGCACCTGGAACTTGGCAGCCCAAGTGAGTGAGGACCAAAGGCTCCAGTTCCCTGCAGTGGGAATGATGGAATGGCACGAGGAAGACCTGATTCCACCACAGAGATAACCTGTTCCTTTAAAAATAGCAAGGTCAGGGAGGCAATAAAGCTGTCAGCAGGGCAATCACAGCAGTGCTGGTGTTCCACCAGCTCACCAGGCTGGGGACCAGGAGGGTGGGAATTCCCAACATCCAAACGAGGACAGCCCCGTTTGGGTAAACAAACTCATGGCAATACCCCAGAGCTCTTGTCTGCTGAACAGCTCTATTTGTGCCAGTGATATTTCCAGGTTAGCTCCTCCTAGGCCCATAAAAGTCTTCATTTGATTATTTTTTGCTGTTTTTTAAATTTTTTTTCCCCTCAGTGCAATGATAGATGGAGTGCCCATAAAACCTCATGGCACTGTGTCCGACATCCCAAGCTCTGAGCCAGGTGTGGAGCAACTGGTCACAGACCAGGCTTCCACCCAGGCCTAGGTTTGGCTCCAATGTGTCTATTCTCTGGTCACTGGGATGCTTCACTCTTTGTTCACCGTGAGCATCCAACTGTGGGAATGTTTCATGCTCAAATCCAGGCCAAGAATGGAAAACCATCAAAAGTATTCAGCTGAGCAGCCTGGAGAGGTGCTCACATGCTCCACGTGGGAGAGCAGCCCAATATTTTCATTGTGTTGAGAGTGTCTGATTTCAACAAAGGAAGATGTTGTGTAGGGTTCACATCCTGTTGGTGCATCAGATACATTTCAGCTATTGCTGGTTTCCTTTGGATGACATGTCCCTTGGCTGAGTGTCCAGCTGAGCTGTCCTTGGACAACAGGTTATAGTGATGCGACTGATTTGGGGGTGACCTTTGGACATGAGTGTTCTGGGTCAGCCTGTGCAGTATTGATAAGGGTTGTACATCACAAAATCACAGAATCATTGAGGTTGGAAAAGACCTCCAAGGTCATCAGGTCCAACTTTTTACCAATCTCTCCCTTGTCAACTAGACCAGAGCACTGAGTGTCAGGAGTTTTGTGAACACCTCCAGGGATGGGGATTCCATGACTGCCCTGGGCAGCCCCTTCAATGTCTGACAACCCTTGCAGTGAAGAAATTCTTCCTGATGTCCATCCTGAACCTCCTCAGGCACAACTTGAGGTTCTTTCCTCTTGTCCTTTCGTTGGCTACCTGGGAACAGAGACTGATCCCCCCCTGGCTACAACCTCCTGTCAGGTAGTTGTAGAGAGTGACATGGTCTCCCCTGAGCTCTTATTCTCCAGGCAAAACAATCCCAGCTCCCTCACCTGCTCCTCACATGACTTGCTCTCTAGATCCTTATATGCAAAACCAGTGTCTAGAAATAAAACATTTTTTAGTACATCCAAAATGAAACATAAACTTGTGCCAGTGACATCACATAGCAAGGTTTGTTCTGTCACACTGGGTAAGACACCAAGTCTTCATCAAATTTGGGGGAAATTTTTTGACTTCTAAGATATTCTTCGGCTTAAAACACTGAGAAAATGTCAGGGGTTGATTTCAGAGATGAGAAAAACCAAAAGAAGCATCAGCCTCATGTAAGTGGAATATGGTTGCAGTTAGTGCAGCTGCCACTGCCTTGTACAGCTTTACCCCTCCTTTGCTGGTGGTTCAGAGCTGAACTCAGAATAGTTCAAGGCACTTATAATCTGAAATTCCTGACAATTACGTCCATCTTCTCCCATCCTGTCCAAGAAATCAATTTGAAAATGAAGTTTCCATCACTATTAAAAGATGAGATGTGATTCTGAGGAGTTGGGTGTGGTAAAACTGTGGTTGATCAGAAAATTTAGTTGAGGCTCAAACAAAACTTTTAGGAGTTTTTTAAGTATGTTTGTTACTTTGCACATTTTCGTGTGTTGTCACATTTACTGATTTTGATGGGGACCATAAACTGAACTACTATGAGACAAGGCTATTTCCATGGATTAGTTTTGTTCTGTACTGGGAAGGGAGGGAGATAACCTGTTCTTGTAGAATTTACAGCTCGAAAAGAAGTCAGAAAATAATAATTTGTGAGTGTTTTTCTAAATGGAATAATTTAGAAATTATAAATAACAGGTCCTAATTACCTGTTTGTGTTACAGTTAATTACAATCAATTACATTGATTCTCCACAGGTGAGACAGAGTTCTGAGGCACTGAAGGAATTTAAACAGAATGATTTTTCAGGTTTTGGTTCCATTTACAGACTGTGGTATGTCCATTTGAAGGAAAGCCAGAATCTGAAACTGAAACACCAGTGTTTTCTTCTTGGCTATAATTGGAATCTTTCAAGACAAGATTCCAAAGTTTGAAGGTGTTCACTGCAAGGTTTTGGTCCCTTCCCATCAAGGTTTCAGTGCTGATGTATAAAACATTAAACTCGATGTTGGCTGCCTTCTCCTTCCATTGAACTCAAGGGGGATTTTATTCTTTGATTTCAGGCAAAGCACAACCAGGCCAATGTTTAACACTTCTGTCTGTCCAAAACACACCCTGGTCCAGATCACCTGCTCTGGATCTTCAGGCTGTGCCTCACAGGTGTCACCAGCCCTTCCCGAGTCATCCCTGAAGTCAGTTTTGACTGGAAACAGGAATTTTTCTCTCGGTTGAACAAACCACTGAAATACTGAAACACTGCTGATATTTGGTGCTTCTTGGGAGCAACACTGTTGGGAAGGAAGTTGGTAATTTTTGTGATGATAAAAAAAAATCTTTTAATGAAGGGGTGGGTTTGGCCTCCAACTCCTTTGCCCCGGGGAGCGGGTGTGAAGTGGAGCAGCTCATCCTCCCTGGGTTTGCCATGTTATCTGCAAGGGCGTGAGAAGAGCTGTGTCTGTACCTCTGCCAAGCTGTTCCCTGCTGGCCTTTGAGAAACCAAGTTGCAAAAAGCTCTTTCCTGCAGAGTGTTGCAAGGACTGCCTTGAATTTGGCTTCAGGAAACGGTTTAATTATTATTTTTTTTTAATCTAGGTTGCTCCACACTATTAAAAAATAAATATATGATTTATATGGATCTATTGCATGGGGCAGAGGGCCTACATTACCTGCAGTGATGGTGATGGGGGTGACAATTCCTATGTGCTACAGCAACAAGTCAGCGTTATTTTAAATCCATTCCTTCATCCCATGCAACAGTAATATCTTTTGGACAAGGGATTTTGGAAAAGTTGAAATGTTTGCTTTACAAAACAGACATAAAATTTCTCCTTCAAGGTGCTAAATTTGTGCTGAGCTGGTCCAAAACACGACTGCATCTGGCTGTGTCTTGTGTCTGCTACTAAAAAAATGTCCTAAATTCCAGACAACCTCTGGGGCTTTGAAATAAAACTCATTAATCCTGCATTTGAATTTAATATTTGAAATTTTATCCTAATCTTTTTTTCTTCCACATGAATTAACTTTAGAATACTTGGAAAGGAACACAAGGGTGGTGTTTTTTTTTTTAAGAGAGAGAGAGGGAGAACATTCTTAACAAAGGGTATAAAATTAAACTAGATTTGACCTCTGCCTTTAGCAGATTTTCCACCTGGTCTGTGCAGGAAATCAACTTCTACATAGCAGCTCTTTCATAAGGAATAACATACATGAGTCTGTAAGTGACAGTTTTTCTTGGGTGGACAACAATGTTAGTTACTTTTTATGATTAATTGATAAATGTTTTGATATGGTGCCTGGGCTCTGAGTCAAAAATCACTCTAGTTAGATGATCCAACACTTGGGAAGCTGAGCCAATTACAGCTCAGGCACAGTGAAAACAATTCTAAAATATTTGAGCCTAAAAATGTGCATAGTTGTTAAGGAATCTTACACGTGGGTGTATGGTGGTATCCTGAATTACAACTACTTGGTGGGCCAATTTCTTGAGGAATGCAGGGAAGTGCAGGGATTCGAGACTCTTGCATCTATATTTCAAAAGACTTGGGAAAACAGAAGAACCACATGGACTCTTGTGGCTGGGCACGTGCTGAGGAAAACCAGATCATGGGCCAAAATGTACTTTTAGTCCCTTGGGTTACACAAATCCCTTTGCTTTTTTGGGAAGGTTTTAGGTTTCAAGTCTCCTTCCCTTGACTCCTAACCTTCTCTGAGCTGCTCTTTTCTTTTTTTAGGCTCCAGAACTTCTACCCCAGGGTTCCTACTTTGTCCTTGGATTTGCACCCTGACTCAAATCCCAAATGGGTTTTTAAATGATCCATGAGAAACAGCGTGTCAGTGGTACCAGTGAGGTTAAACTGGACTCAGAGGTTGTGGATGCAGCACAGGGTTGGTACAAAACCAACATTAGACAGAGCTCTTGGAGGTCCTCTAGAAGAATAACTTACCTTGCAACTTCTCAGATTATTAGGAAACAGAAAAAATCCACTGTATTTTTCTTTCTACAGGTAAGTGAACACAGAAGTGGTTTTTTGGTAGAATTTTGAGGTCACCGACTCAAAGACCATTTGGAAAACCCCCCATTGTAGGTTACCAATGGCTTTGTGTGTGACACAGCTGTTCCCAACAAAGTCAGGGGAAGCAGAACCTCTTCCTTCTTTTCTGATCCCTCAGCCTTCAGCACCTACAGTGTTCCATGGAGGTTTTGAGGGATGCATCCCTGGATTTCAGTGCCACCAGAGATCTGGAAACTGAGGGGCAAACCCTGAGCTTCAGAAATCTCAGTGGTTTTTAACTGCTCTGCTTTTTTCATCCAAAGGTCTAATCTTTAACCCCAAATACCTCATTGCTTTCAATGGATCTTTATTCCAAGATCAAGACTAGGCTTCACTTTAGAAAAATTAATGGATACAGCTACTTCTGGAGGTTATTTGACATCACGAGGGTCATCAACCCCTCAAGGGCTTAGATCTGGAATCCACTGAAGAGAGCTGAGGAGAGCTAAGAATATATTTTCAGATGGAAGAGTCCTTGTTTCACAGTGAAGATCCATAAAAAGGGATGTTCCTTCCAGTCTGTTACGTGCTTAAAAATGCAACATTTCCAGTCATTCCCTCATTTCAGGTGCCATTTGAATGGCACCGTACCCCCTTCCCACCCTCCCTCCATCCCTGACACTGTGTTTTGATCCTGGCTGCTGGATCTAAACACACTCCTGCTTTCACTTTATTTAACACTGGAGGATTTCATCGTTGTTGATATGAAAGGAAAATTTCTCCCAGCACACTGTGAGCTTTACTGCTCGTGACTGCTTCATCATGCAGATTTTATTTCATGTTAAGCTAGCAACTGAACTCTTCTAATAAACAGAGTGAAATCTAATTAGGCTACTGGAGGGGAATAGAAGAATTTATCCTCCTCCAGACACACAGACATTAGGAATTCTTCCTCAAACGTACACACAGGCTTCCTGGCAGCTGCCTCACTCAAAGAGTGGCTAATGATCATAGTAATTTGCACTTAGCTGATACTGCTACAAGTTCCTCACAGATGGAAAATATACTTCTTTCATGAGATCATGCAGGGCAGCATGGCCTCGTGGATTCTGCACAGAGAGAAAGAAATCCCAATTCCTAATCCCATGGCTCACACTACTTGCTGTGTGGTCTCTCTCTCTCTGGTGCTCCATGCACAATCTCACTTATCCGGCTCATTCATGGGATTGTGATGATTACTCAGTGCTTGTCTGTAATGTGTTTCAAAAGCAGAGGTACAATTAAAGTGCTGGAGCTGCGCTGTGATTAGAGACTCAATGGCACCTCTAAAACACATGTAGAGAAGATTGACATCAAGGATTAATTTGGCCGATTTTTTCGTCTTCATTGGGCTCAGAATTATTTAAAGTATTGCTGGTGAGAGAGCTCAGAAACCACCCAGCCTTGGGGGAAGTTCAACCCATGCAAGGGGCACATCTTGCCACACAGAGGCCATGCAGCCAAACTACACCAATATATCAGGGACATCTCCATGCATTCAATCTTTCCTGGCACACCCGTGGTCCATCCAAAGAGCTGATGCTCTCCAGGGAAGTGGTAGAGCCACCATCCCTGGAAGTATTCAAAATATGAGTGGAGGTGGCACTTCATGGTATGGTTTGGTGGTGTTAGTTCAAAGGCTGGACTTGATAATCTGGGAGGTCTTTTCCAACTTTGATTAGTCCAGGATCACATGAAACTAATCCAAGTTTTTACTCCTTAGAACCAAAAGCAGGTCATCCAGGCACTGGGTTCCAGCTTGGCCTCTCCACTGATTTGGACTGGGATTGATGTACTGTGCAAGGGCAGAGAGTCCTCCAGCAGATTTCCTCACAATTCCCTGCAAAGGACAGCCCAGATGTTCCACAGCAGCCCCAGCTGTCCAGAGAGCCTTGACATCAGGAACCATGAGATATATCCAGAGATATATCCAGAGCTGGCTGGGAAATTGTGCACACTGTGAAGGCAACAGGTAAACCCAGGGCCTGCAACCCTCACTGGGAATTGGTGCTTGAGGATTTTCCCTGTTCCTGCATGTTTTCCAGCAGTCTCTTTTCAGCTGGAAAGCTGTCATATCTTTTTCCAAGAGTGTTTAGTTCTTCCTATGTTGCTTGTCAGGATTGTTCCAATAAAACCATCAGTCATTTCTTTGGTTTGAATGAAGTGCAGGGAGACAATGTAAGAGTAAATGTTAAGACAGGAATAAAAGCTGGGGGTTGTTTATAAGCAAATAAAATAATAGGATTATGGAATGGTTTGGGTTGGAAGGGACCATAAAGATCATCTTATTGCACCCCCTGCCATGGGCAGGGACATCTCCTACAATCCCAGGTAGCTCAGAGTCCCATCCAACCTGAGCTTGAAAACTTCCAGGGATGGGGCATCCACAGCTTCTCTGGGCAATAAAATAGGACCTGGCTCAGCCTCTGGAAACCTCAGGAAACATTTTTCTACTGATCACAACAGGGCAGGGTGCCAACAGCTTTGGCCCCTGGAGACACCTGGTTCAGGAAGGATTCAGGTCCTGCTGAGAGCGGGTTTGTTCAGGGAAGGGTGTAGCCCCAGGAGTGGGAGGAGAAGACCTGCCTCCTCCTATCTCAGATGTTTGAAAATCATCACCAGGAAAGAAACCAAAATACAAAAAAATCCCCAAAACAATGACCCTGCAGTGGGCTGAAGCTGATGTATCTTTTTATAATACAATAAGGTTTTGTGAAATGGAATCCCTGGCCTGAAATCTGGAGGCATTGCTTAGTTTTAACTTCTGCTTTATTCAGGCAAAACTCCAGTTGATGTGAGAGAGCACTGGGTCATATTAGGATTTGAGGAGAGCCAAGCTCAGAATGTCACATAAACACATTAACTAGAAACTTGGCTTTCTCCAAGATCCCAGGGATGGAATAGGACTGTGATCTAGTCTGCTGTGAGGGATATAAGGAGGTTAAATTTGTCCTGAGTAAAGCATTAAGAGAACAGGATCCAAACATCTGCACAACCATCTGCATCATCTCTTCCTCCTCCTGGAGATGTCTGGAATATAATCTGTTTTGTGTGACAGGTAGATACGGAGCTAAAAACCGCTTAACCTGTTCTGTGTGGGTGAAAAAAATTAAAATTCAAACCATGGGTTGTTCATGCTGAAATCAAAAGCGTGTTCTCCCTGGTGCTGAGGTATGAAGAGGCATATTGTTCATTTAAACCACACTCTATAGTTTCTGCAGCAGCAAAGTATTTTTGAAAGTTTACAGCTGTAGTAGAAATTCCCTGGAGCTTAACCATCAGCTCTCTGCCAGTCAGAAAGCTGAAGGCACTCGAGTTTGGGCTCCAAAAGTGACATTTTAGTGTTACACGTCTCAAATGTGGAGCTGTTTCACGGGAGCATCCTGACAGGTTTGGAACTCTGAAGAAATTATTTTCTGGTGCCAAGCTCCACAGTCTGGGAAAGGCTGCACGCCACACTCACTCCCTGCAGCTCTGCCAGAACCCAAAATACAGAGTCAAGAAAAGAACAAGAAATATGGCTCAGGACTGTGGTTTGCAGTGTAGAAGCTTTCTCTAACATTTAATGTATTAACTGCTCTCTGAGCCATGAGCAGTTGGTGTAAGGGCAGGTCCATGTACAAGTAGATCATGTAGTGACACCGTGGAGAAAGGGAGAGACAGGGCAGGAAGGAGAATTGACCAAAACACATCTACATTGTGGAGGAAATGGTAAAACTTGGGCCAATCCACTGTAAGCCTGTTAAATTTATAAATGTAAGTGACTTTGCAGTGGTTTCTGAAAGGGAAAACATGGGCATCTGAGAAGGTGTGGATGTTAAAGCATTGATGTGGGACTCATACTTCAGGGAACAAGAATACATCAGTGTGCCATGACTGTCTCCACAAAATGGTTTAAAGGAGGTGATTAAAGGACATTTAAAATTATTGCTCAACAAAAAAATATAGAGACAGTGGTTATGAGATGGAAAAAATACTTTTGACTTCTTGGTATTATTTTATTTAAGTGGAGCAGAGAAGAGCTGGGAGAGAAACAGGCAACATTTTAAGACCTTTAATTGGATGATAAGAATAGATCATGTTTTAATTAAGGCATTGGCTGGACCAATTGGCAATAAGTAATTTCAGGTGCTTAGAGCAGGAGCTGCACTGCCTTGGGCAGGTTTATCTGCAGGGGTATCACTGAAATGTGATTTTTTATATCAGTCAGGGTTGGGAACAGCTCCCTGATGGGAGGGAGGGCAGAGCCAGGACACCAGGTGAGAGGGTCTCAGCTCAGCCCCTCCTGATGGCCCTGCACGTGGGAGGCCCAATGTTTTAGAACACTCTGTCATGGACTCAATGACTTTGGCCCAGTACCTCGTGTTTATTGTTAATGAAAGTCAATAGAAGGGTGGAAAAGTACAAAATGTCAACCTATGACCTTATGAAATCCATGGCAGGAGAGAGAAAAGAAAGACAACCCACCCTTTGGTACAGGCTTTGTCCCTCCTGCTGTGTTGGGATCCAGAAGGAGAAACCTTTCCTCAGGACTGGGGCTTAGGAAGTCGAGAATTTTGTCTCTCTTTATTTTCATTGCAGTTAGTTAAATCCTTAGGCTCCTGTTAACACTGAGCTCCAAGTTGTTTTTTTTAGTTAAAATGCTGAAGCCTAATTTTTGTTTAACAATTTTCTGTTTGAGGCCAACGTCAAATTAGTGTGTTTTCCACTGGCAGACCCCAGTAATTTGGTAGGCAGGAGGCTCACACATACTTAAGTTATTCAATACACTTTGTTATACTCTGTACAAAAACCTAGTCAGAAAAGCCTGATTTATGATATTCCTCAGGTTTCCTGTTACTTTAAACCACTAACATCCTATGGCCAAGCCCTCCACAGGCAGCCAGCACATCTGGCCCAGAGTGGTTCTGTCACCTATGGCCAAAATGCCACATTTATAATCAAGTCATCATAGAAGAAAAAAGAATTGATTATGATAAAAAAGAAGAAAAAAAATGGAAATATAAAAAAGGCAAAGTCATCAGTGGACATTTGCAAATATGATTGAGTGGGGTTTTTTCCAAACATACATCCCAGACAAAGAGGAGCCCATAGCACACTGAGCAGGAATATTAGATATGTGCAATCATCTCTTCTGGCTTAATTATAAATTACTGAAAGCTCTGATTTTCCCATTTCGCACATTTTTAATGTCTATTTTGTGTTTCATTTATACAGACAGCCCACTCCTGGCTGCAGCCAAAGCGCCACAGTCCATGTGAAATCCCACCTGCAATTCTACAACTGCTTGTAAAGAAGTGAGTCTGCTCCTCACAAAGTGTTTTTTAGTTGGTCTCCTTAGGGATTTAAGGCTTATGCAGTCATGTCTGTGTTGTATCTGTGTATCCATCTGTCAAATCTGATCCATGAGCCAAACTCTCCCTAAATATTAACTTCCTACATGTTCCATAAAATAGTTAGAGGCAGCAATTTGGTTTAATATCTTCCTTAAAGGGAAAGCTGGAGTGCATGTCCATGCTGTAAAAATCAGACACAAATCCACAGGGCATGAAATCAGGCTCACAGCACAAATCCTTAATTTTCCTCATAAAAATACATGCTCAAAAATTAGCTTTATTAAAAAAGAGAGTGAAAAGACCTGCAATATTCTGGCTGGTACAGGCCATGGAGTCTGGCAATGCCAGTACATCTAAACTGGAGTGAGCATGGATTTCTGCTGTGTGGATTCCTAAAGGGCACAGGCAAAGCTGGCTGTATTTTCTCCTCTAAGATGCATTTTACAGATATTAATGTTTTTATAAAAGGGGTCATAAAAGAAACCTTTGGATGATAAGGAGCAGATCCTCAGCTGTGTCACACCCTGGAGTGCTGCTGTGAAAATGTGAAGAGCTGCAGAGGTTCAACCTCTTTGAAAATCTGATCACTGAGTATTCCTAGTCAGCCTCCTCTGCCAAAGGAATATGAAATTTTCCAAATCTCTGCCAAACTGACGTTCATGAACTGTTGCTGAAGTAGATTTGGATTATGTAACCAATATAATCGTGGAACCCTCCTTCGCTTTCTAAATTACATCTGGTTGAGATGAATTTCTACACGAATAACACACCAAAAATGTGAAATACTGTTTGTGCTAAACTTTATTATGCAGTGGAGTTATGACATACAAAGGTCCCCATGGCAACATGGCATAACCTAAAGCAACTGTGTGTTCACACGAGAGAGCTCCAACACTTTGGCCATTTTTTCTTTATTATCCCTGGATAAACTACTTGAAGGACTGACATAACTTTTCCATGCTCGAAACCAAAGGTGCAATCTTGATTTATAGCAGCTGCAATCCTTTGTAAAATAGTTATAGGTTAAATTCCTGCATAATTCCCTCAGAAACACACTGGAAGTGCAGCCTGTGGTTTTTTGATCTCCAGTTCAGCACTCTGAACATCTTTGTGTTGGTTGGTGAGAAGCTCACATGACCCAGCAAGGTGCACTTGCAGCCCAGAAAGTCAAACATGTCCTGGGCTGCATCCAAAGGAATTGGGAGCAGCAGATCCAGGGAGGGGATTCTCCCTCTCTACTTCTCTCTGGTGAGATTCCATCTGCAGAGCTGCCTCCAGCTCTGGGCTCCTCAACATCTGAAGGATGTGGAGCTGCTGGAGCAGCTTCAGAGGAGGCCCCCGAGATGCTCCAAGGGCTGGAGCTCCTCTGCTCTGGATCCAGGCTGGGAGAGCTGGGGTTGTTCACCTGGAGAAGAGAAGGATCCAGGGACACCTTAGAGCCCCTTCCAGAGCCTAAAGGGGCTCCAACAGGGACTTTGAACAAGGGACGGAGGGACAGGACTCAGAGAATGGCTTCCCACTGCCAGAGGGCAGGGATAGATGGGATTTTGGGAAGGAATTCTTCCCTGTGAGGGTGGGGAGGCTCTGGCACAGGTTGCCCAGAGAAGCTGTGGCTGCCCCATCCCTGGAAGTGTCCAAGGCCAGGTTGGAGCCACCTGGGATAGTGAAAGGTGTCCCTGCCCATGGCAGGCGGAGGAACAAAATGAGCTTTAAAGTCCCTTCCAACCCAAATAATTTATGATTCTATATGCACAAAATTATTTAGGCATATGTTTAAGTTCAAGCAAAATGATTAAACACATCCTTGAGTTTCAGATTGTGCCTGAGAGTTGTTAAAACAGGACTTGGGGGGAAGAATCCACCAGGTTCGTACGTTCACACAGGGAGATAATCTTTGCACAACCATCACAGAACTGACCAGCTCTCAGTGATAACAATGCCTCTTGTTGCTTCTTTTGGCAAGAATTTTGCAAGTCTCCCTCAGAAGAATTAGGTCACACTCAGTCCCACCTTAACTACATATTTGCTCGCTGAATAAACAGCATGAAATTGGACCCATGGTCGTGTCTGCTGGCAGAATTTAGCACTTCCAATGCTGTGGGATTGGTTCCAAGGGTACACAGCATTCAACCAGTCTCCTGCAGCCCAGCTTTTGCCCCTGTGCTGCCAAAATGACATCTCAGCAAAAGAGTTTGGTGTTGTTCTCACCACCTCTACCAATAACACCCAAACCAGAAAGGCAAATTCCTTCACATTTTAAATAGCAATCAGCAATATTAATTGCACAATAAAAAAGAATTTGTTCCAAGGATGCAGCCTGCTATTCATTTGCATACAATTCTGAGTCATACACCCTTAATTTGACAATTAAAGCCTACTTTAACAAACAAGATTTTGTGTCACATGAGAAGCGTGTGGTCAGGTGAGTTTTCTGATCTATTTAAGTAGCTCTGAGAAATGCAAAGTCTGATGGATATTTCACTACACTAAACATAATTTTTCCCCATACAAGCCAAAGCTTCATTGCTGCTTCATTACATGACAGTGCTGAAAACTTTGTTTTTCCCTTTCAGGATTGTTTTGAAAGATAAAGTGAAAACAGAGGATCAAAATTAATTTGTAAGATAAGTGACTTCTGAAACAAGATATTTAGATTGTGGTTCCACAAGCAGTAGCATTTGTGTTGTGTGTGAATAATTCATTTACAAGTGTATATTTGAGCTGAATTCCCTTTCTCTTGTCTTCCAGTGTCCCAGTTCTCCACCTATGAAGGTCATTTTTGTTGGGCAAATACATGTTTAGAAACAATAAGTTATTCAGATCCTGTTGTAATGGAGAGCTGGAGAGAATCCAAATATAGTTATTCTTTAGTTTAACAGGTTTCCATTTAGCTCAGCAAAATGACAAAGAGTAGGTGGAACTGCAGGACCCATATTATTAACCCTTATCTCAGGTTTCATAATCCCATAAATAGGTGGAGAAATGAGCAAGAAGAAAAACCTCAAATTAAGTGTTGCAGTCTTGGGTATGTTACATCCTAGTGCCCAAACACTCATCTCCATCTCTGAATTTCTAGGTGTGAATAGAGTGAAAACAAAATGAATTGCCATTCATGGAAGAAGGAGGTCAGGAGATCATTTTGCATTGTCTGTATGTACCAAACCAGGCACGTGCATATAATTCATAAATATAGAATGAGCATTTAAATACAAACATGGATGTTTCAAACTCATTAAAAAGTCGCCCTTGGTTTTTGTTGGGAGAAGGTTCATTCTTAATGGAGAAGAGACCAGACAATGAGGCCATGTTGTGCTGGCTCCAGAGGTATTCAAGTGAAAGGAAAAATTGGGAGAGAAACTCAATGCTCCAGCCAGACATGGATAACAGGGGCATGTCAGTGACCACTTGAACACATCAGGGTAAGAGGAACTTGACTTCAGGGTCCAAAGAGGGTCTTATCAGCTGTGAGGGACTGATAGAGGAGGATTAATGGTGTTGGAATTCTTCCTGACAATGACTTTTCTGCAGCCATTCCTTTGCTTTCACAAAGGCTTTGGTAGCACCAAGAATAGTGGGGGTTATGGTTGATTTAATGGTGGTTTTACTCCTTCTTTTTGTTGAAGGATTTGAAAAAAAATCAGAGCTGGTGGCAGATCTTGGGTTGTCCCTAAAGAGCATGTACAGACTGGGCAAAAAAAGCAGCAATTCTGCAAGATTTCTAGAACTGAGTCAGGTTTTTATGCTCTTGATTTCCTGCCATTACAACAAATAATCTGGCCCTTAGTGTTTCTGAAACACTTCCAAAAATCAAGGTTGTTCACTGACATTAATTAGAATGAATTATTTATTTACAGGATTGTCTTGCTTTGTCTTCATATGAAATATCCATTTAAGAGAGTGTGAAATTAAGGAACATGCAAGGAATTTCAGAAAATGCTGCATGTAATTAAAGATTTCTGAGATAAACCCAGGACTAGAATAACAAGTTAGACTTGAGGGGCATTGGCAGGGAGGGAGGGTTTGCACAAAGCCTGGCTGTACCAAGGCCAGTGTTAATGGTCTCTTTACTTTCATTTGCTCTGAATTCACTCATCTATTTGAAACCAAAATGGTTTTAGTATTTTTAGGAAAAGATAAAAATGAGGAGCGAGACAGACAGGCAGATTTTGAATCATACAACATGTAACAGACCCCATTCCCAACAAGTTTTATTGCTGTGCAACCAAATCCTTCAAGTCTATCTTTAAATTAGCTGAATTAGTAAAGATATAAAACTAATCAGAGTATTGCCATCTAGACACTCCTTTGTCTGAAATATAGCAACTTTATCTTGTGGCCGAATCATTACAAATAACCTTTTATAAAGGAGTAATAAATCAAGGAGTTTGCATTTTCGGAAAGAATATATGATCACAATATTTTTTTCCCAATTAAACAACTTCAGCATTTAAACATAGAGAGTTCCCTGGATTTCCAAACATTTTGCAAGAAAGTTTGCTCCACCCCACATCTGAACAACCCAGGGGGAGTGTATGGATATAGGTATCCCCCCTCCTTCCCAGGGGACTCTCAAATGAGCCAAATATTCAGCTGATGTAAATCAATGTTGTTCCAGATCCTTTTGGACATGAAATAGTGCATTAAACCAACAGCCAGCCTTTCCCAACCCACTCCATCCCTGAAGCTGGAATTAAAGCCTGTGTTGCTCAGGAGTTCGTACCCAGCAGCCTCAGAGGATTAATTAGGGCTGATATTTATTTCTTTTGATACAAAACCCAGATGTGTGCAGTTAAACCAAAAGCCAGAGAGAGAGCCATCCTGCCTTTTTTTTTTCCAGAGGACAGAGGAAAAGCAGAGTTGCCCACCCAGAACTAAAGAACAGAAGCAAATAATTATCATCATGGAACAATTTGGGTTTCATAATCTGCTAAGCCACTTTACTTGCCTGATTATGAAATAATTCAGATGACCTCAGCTTTTTTTTCTGTCACCAATATAAATATATATTTATATGGGTTGATTTATAAATAAAGTCAGGTTTTATGCTTAGAAAGATGTAGGATCCAGGATATTTTTATGTTGAGATTTGTACTGTGGGCATCCCTTTGACAATAATATTTCAATCAGAAAATTCCCCAAATTGGGCTGGAATCAGCTGATTTCACATGATCCATAAAGAACTTTCCTATGATATCAATTTGTGCAGCATTTCTTTGTCAGCCTTTTCTTTCAGTGGGAAGAATTATCCCCTTCCACTGATATAATTTTGATTTTTTCATTATAAAAAGAAAAGCAGGAAAAAAAAAAAGGGGATTCTAAGCTTCAAACATAACCTAATTTTTGGGGTGTGTAGGTTATTTATTCCCAGCCTGTACATCCCCTTCTTTTCCAGTGATAAAATATAAATCTATAGGAGTGGGAATCCCCAAAACTAAATATTGAAAAATAATATGCAAAGTTCAGACTATTTTGAAATTTTATTCCAGTGGAAAGAAAACTGAACATTTTCAAAACAGCACACAAACATCCAGTACTTTTTCTAGCAAGTTCTGTTTGTCCTGTCCTGGACACCTGAGCACTGATCCACAGTAATGAGACTCCTGCTGATTTCCCTGAGTTCAGGATGAAATTCCTGGGTGAGATTTGAGCCAGTGATCTAATGATAAAAAACTGGAGAGAGCCCATTCCTTCTCCCTGATGCAGTGAACCAGCATATTATCCTGGAGATATGCAACATTTTTCCCCTGTGAATAATTCCAAAAGAACCTTGAGGAGTCTATTTTTTCTCTCTCACCGACTGCATCAGTTTATTTTACAGTATCTTTGTATAATTTAGTTTACAAGGGAAAAAAAAATAGTTTGGAAAACAGTAGACCCACTTTTTTTGGATGTCTCTGGTATTTGTTTTTGGGGTAGACTGTCAAAAGCAGGTTTTTGCAGAGTTTCCTGGAGCATTTCCTCACTTCTTTGCAGCTCGTTAAGCTGCATTTTTTTGTTTTTCTTGGGGGTTTTTCAGCCCATCTTTGGGGCATCTCACGGGTCTCCACAGCTCCAAATGTCAGCTGAAAAAACAAGCCCTCTCTTTTTAGCTCCTCCAGTTGATGCAAGACACATCAGGACTCAGGGAAAAGGGGGGGAAAAGGGAAAACCTGATATATTTGGAGTTAGGAGCAACTGCTACTGGTGGGTGTCCTTGTCCTCCTCCTTTTCCAGGTTCTGGAGAACATCAGGCAAAGTGACCTCAGCCACGGTCCCTCTCTGCTCTCCCCAGGTCTCTGCTCTGCTTAATCCTGTCAGAAAAGTCTCCAGCAAACATTTGTAACTGCAGGCAGAAAGAACACTGCTGTCTTTATTTTCCCTAACTTGACATCTATCAAATTTAGTTTAAGTGCTCCCCTGGGTCAGACGAGTTGCTGAGCTATAAACTAAAAATAATTAAAATAAAATATTAAAAACCCCCTCAAGCCTGCTTGCCAGGAGCTATCAGTGGAGTTAACAGCTCTCAATCATGGATTTCAGAGTTGGGGTGGTTGAAATAAGAGAGGTTTAATGCAACAGAAAACTGAAATTCTTTGATATTTTGATGCTTCAGGCTTGAGTTTTGCGCTTCAGGACAAAACTGGTTTCTGTAACAGGCAGTCAGAATCGAAATGATTTTTTTTATTTAATACTACAGTTAATATAAATTTTATAGCGAAAAGGAAGGGCAAGGGNAAATTTAGTTTAAGTGCTCCCCTGGGTCAGACGAGTTGCTGAGCTATAAACTAAAAATAATTAAAATAAAATATTAAAAACCCCCTCAAGCCTGCTTGCCAGGAGCTATCAGTGGAGTTAACAGCTCTCAATCATGGATTTCAGAGTTGGGGTGGTTGAAATAAGAGAGGTTTAATGCAACAGAAAACTGAAATTCTTTGATATTTTGATGCTTCAGGCTTGAGTTTTGCGCTTCAGGACAAAACTGGTTTCTGTAACAGGCAGTCAGAATCGAAATGATTTTTTTTATTTAATACTACAGTTAAAATAAATTTTATAGTGAAAAGGAAGGGCAAGGGAATGTAGAAGGAGTTGTTGTGATTAATATCTCAGATAATCAAAACCTCACCCTGACAATTCCTCGAAGGCAGAATTTACCTTCTCATACTATAAAAGATGACTCTGCCCAATTTATTGACCTCAGCTGATGGATCAGCTCTCCCCAAAATTGGAAATTCTAGTTACAATGACTTCAATTTTGGCTTAAACCCGAGCAGACAGACAGCATGTTCCCAGACTGGTCACATTCATAAATGTCATAAAAAACATACTTGTTCTATGACACACACGAAATAAAATTCTCAAACAAGACATCTCTAACCAGAAAGGCATGAAACAAAAATCTCCAACCACGTGACAGGGAACCAGGGCTGCTAAAAGTGGGATTTTTTGACATTGGTGGAAGCAAAAATGGACTAAAACTTCTCCAAGGCAGAGCTTGAATATTGGGATTATTATTTTTGTTATTCTTAGAGCTCGTAGAAACCATGTTGGGTAAGACTGAAAAAAAAATAAATCAGCCAAAACACGGCACAACATTTTTGTGTGAGTTGTTCCAGAGTAATTTTAAAGAGAAAAGATTAAATCAAGGGGATCTGAGTAGGATCAGTCATTAAGAGGCGCATAATATGCAGCCAAAGAAATAACCTGGGTTGTCAAAACAAGTCCATCTGCCTCTAATGCTTTTACATCTCGTCACATATTTTCTGAACTTTATGGAGTTATTTTTACACTTAGTGAAAAAAAAAATCACTTTATCTTTTTCATTATAATTTTCATGATAACTTTATCTTTATCATGTTATCATTGATAGACACTCCTGGAAAATTAAATATTTTTAGAAAAAAAGAGAGCATAATCAATAATATTTCTTTTCAAAAGTTTGTGACTTGTTATTTCTATGAAAACTGTTAAATATAACAGGATTCTCTATTTGAAAACGATAAGAAGCCAAGAAATTGAGATGTTTGCTTGCACTTAACCTTCAAAAATAGAAAATTCCCCTTCAAGCCTTACAAAATAGGAATAATTTAAATTTTTTTTAAGTGTGACACTGCAACGAGCTCTATATCAAAACCAGACACAACATAATTATGCTGTTCTTGTCCAAAATGCTGAATAACACCCTCCCCAGCTTTAAACTGAGGCTGAATGTCACCTCCAAAAGGATTTCCTTGGATACAAATTGCCTCCCTGTAAGGTGGGGCTGAGCTCCCCTGCAAAGGGAATGTCCTGGAGTGGAGGGAGCTGCACCCAGGGATAGTTTGGGCCACAACTATCCAAGGATTTGGAAGTGAAATGTGCTCCAGAGAACAGCCTAGAGGTGGTTGGGAATTTTTCCAAGGTACTTCTTCATCCCAGAGTGGGACAATTTGTTGCAACTGAAACCATTCCCAAGGAAAGGTCTGTCTGAACAAAGCTCCCAACTCAGAGTTAAAAGCAAAAACTGAAAAGCAAGTGAGAAAACAAAAAACAAATTAAAAAAAGAGGGAACAAAGAGTGGTCAGAGAAACTGCTCCTTTCCAATAATCCTGGGGGAAAAAGCTCAGGGATCTGGCTTGATGTGATTTGCCTTCCTCACTCTAAATGGCAATTTCTGCAGAAGGTTTATTTAGACTGAAATTACAAAGTCAAAGTAGAGGAGAACAACAGAAAGGAAATTTGCTCTGTCTGGTCTCCTGAAATGAACCATTCCTGGACTCTTTGAAATGATGATTTTTAACCTGTTTCTGAGGTGTTCAGTACTTATTGCCAAGAATTGCTAAAACACAACATAAAATCTGATCAAGAATACCTGATTCAGCCACACCATATGATTAAGCAACTACTACCTGCAGGATATTTTCTGTCAAACCTATTTCTTACTGGAAAGTTTTTCCCTTTATAAGCTACTTTTACATAAAATATACCTGGTTTTTGGGTTGACTTCTCAAAAAAATAAACACGAGAAACCCAGATTATTTTTTGTCTATTAGGCACAATGATAAAGAAATAATTCCCTATTAGAACTTGGCTGCCTCAGGAATGGATTTCCTGAGTTAGTTACCTTAGAATAAAATAAAGTGACTTTAAAATAGTGCTAGAGGAGATTTTGAGGGAGCAGATGCTGCTGTTTCACCTTTTTTATGGGCATAACAGAAAGTTTATGGTTCAGTCACGACACGCTTGCTCTGCAGGGAGGAATTATGACCTGGCTGTCCTTTGCCACTAATTTCAGTGAGATGTTTTCTGTCCTCTGGGATTCTGCCTTCCAGTTCTTGAAGGAGAAGAAAAATAAAAGCAAGCTGGAGTGAACATGCACATGGTAAAATCAGACTTGATATGAGTGCAGGTCTCCTGACACCCAGGGAAATCACTCTGGTTTTGGTTTTGTGTGGGTTGAGAGCATTTGCTACGGTCCTGATATATGTCAGGCAGTAAAGATGTGTGAGTTAGAGGGCTGTTCCTGCAAGGTGGGAGGATGGAGATCTTTAGTGGAGGTGGGACATGCAGAAATGGGATTGCACAGACCATGAAGGCTGCTGAACATCTCGGAAAAAAATATAATACCCTGAGAGCTGCAAATATTGACTTTTTAACTAGTCGTAACTTGGCTTAAGTCAGGTCTGGGATGAATTTAACCCCTGGATCAGCCAAATGAGCTTTAAGCAGCTCTTGATCCCAGAGGGAGCACCTGACCCTCGGTGAGCGCTGTCACCAACACTGTGTTTGAGCACCTGAGCCTCCCTGAATGTTGTCACCCACATCATGGTGTTCTCCCTTTCTGTATCCCACATCCAAAGGAGGGGAGAGCCAGGAGTTGCCATCCCTCTAAATTCACATGCAGAAAGGAGGCAGATTTTAGGATCTCCTTCCTGAAGGAACTCTCAGTTTTCTTGCACCCCAATATTCGTTCTCTCCCTGCTCTCCCACCCCAGTTCTTCCCTCATCTCTGGCCTGGAGAAGGAGAAAACAGACAGAAAGAAAAGAAAAGAGAGAAATATCCTGCCTGGATTGGAAAAGTCATCTTTTCCCAGGAGCAGCGTAATAATGTTAATGGAAGGGAGAAGGGGAAAGAGGAAATGTTTCGCTAACGTGGAGAATTTCTGGCCTGGGTTCTTTCTGAGGCCTGTTTGTCAGGGGGAAAAGGAAATTGGTGGCTGGATGAAATATGAGCTGATGCAGCTGCAATGCCTTTAAATACAAGCTTTTTTAGGCACACTGGTGCTTCAGTTTGGGGATATAAGCAGATGCTGAATGCCTTTCCCTACTTCACATGGGGCCTTTGCGTGCTGTGGTTTTAAGGCCAGTGTTCAGGTGATAAAAAAAAAAAAAGGAGAGGGGGAATGAAATGTCATTTTTGGAGAGGCAAAAAATACTTCAGGCTCTTTGGCGTGTAAGTCATAAAGGGCTTTTTGTGCACGGGTAGTCAGTGCAGTGTCAAGAGAAATCACTTGCACAAGGTGGAGTAACACTATCTGAAATTAAATTCTGGCCTCCATTTACAAGTAACACTTAAAGGTTAAAAAAAAAAAATAAAAGCTTTTTCTTTGCAAGAAATTGAAGAGAACTAAGTGACACCCCCTCCTCTCCTCCAAAAACATACCCCTGGTGTTCCCCCCATCCATAACGTGGCAGCCCCAAGCATAAGGTAATTAGCAGAGTTCATCAGCCAGCCCTAATGAGCACATTTTGTACAGTGGGGTGAAAGCTGGCTGGAGGTTTAGGGCTGCTCTGATCTGAAAGGGTTTGAGCTGAAAAGGTTTGAACTCTTGTGCTACGGCTTTCCAGGCTCTTTGAGCCTGATTCCTATTTACACTAAAGTTTCCTTAGCATAAAGGGGCCTTCAAGTGGGCATGCAGTGAAGGAATATTTGAAGGCAGGGAGCATGCAGAGCAGCTCTGGCTGCCCTCCTTGCACCTTCCTTGGAACAAGCCTCTCACTGTTTTCTTAGGAGGGTGAAATGCCAGATGTAGCTCTAGTCCGAGCTGCAGAGAAAGGCTCCAGCTCTCAGTCCTGTTGAAGCTCTTTTGCAGTGCACTGCTGTATCTCAAAGACCTAAATAATTACTTATGAGGTTTTTCTGGATCTTTTTTTTTTTTATTCCTGCTCCTGAAGTTCTGATTTCTTGCTCTTTCTCCACTGAAAAGTCACCTCCAGTTGGTTGTCCAAGGTGGGAGCTGTGCTGACGTGCTCTGGAGATGTCATTGAAATACAAATAGCAAATAAATGATTAAAAATAGTTTGTCCCGTTGAAGGATTGTTTTAGAATTTAAGGATTATTCCTGATTTAGGAGACCTCCTGGCTGGGACCTTTAATTTATTTTTAAATGCCAGTCCATGTTCCTCACTCCTAAGGAAATTAAGGCACATTAAACACACACCAAAATCTGGCTTTTTATCCAAAGACAGTCACACAGTTTTCTGTGACAATATTTATGAATTAAGATTGTCACCAAAGGCCCCGAAGAAAATGTTTCTTACTATTCATACCTGCCCCTTTGCCAAAGAAAGATCTTCCAGACCATGGAATAATCTCCCAAAAGATGTATTGGAAACTTGGTTTGGCCTGTTTGATGTAGCTGAACTTATTAATGTAGTTGGTTGTCATTTTTAGAACTAATTATTTTTAACAGAAATGGTCTTTATCCCCAAGAAACTTGCTATACTTTCTTTCCATATTTTCATAATATCTATTGAAGGGTTTTGCTATGACTTGCTTACCAAAAAAGTTTCAATATTTCATTTTAATCCAATAACCATTTCAGAAAGAAAACGAATCTGTTTCAAAGCATTATGATTTTTTAAAGGATCTATTTTGACCTCAGAATATTGAAACTCGGAGTAATTGCAAACACAGGTTTTCAACAATCAAGTTTATTTTCTCTGCAGCAAACCTCACCCATATGCCTGCAGGGAATAGCTGCATTTGCCAAATCCAACTTTTGGTGCACAGAAGAAGTGAGATGTATAAATAGAAAGTGTAAGCTTTTGGATATACAAAATGGGGTTGTAATTTAAGGCCTCCCAGCCGGTGGCAACAATTGTCCATGTCTTGTGGGGTGTCAATTTTCCCTCTTCTCTTTATTTGGCTCAGCAAGTCGCCTTCTGTGAGCACAGTTTAGTCTTGGCTTCTGCCTCCTCTGTCTCCTATCTGACATCAAGTTGCTGTCCCAGAGAGCTGCAGGATCCTCTCCACTAATCCCATACTTCAATCTCCAAGCCTGTGGTAGGATGCTGAAAAAAAAAAGGCAAAAAAAAGAAAAAAAAAAAGAAAAAGCTTTCCTAAATGATATACCAAATTACACATTATTTCACTTGACAAACAAAAACGCTCCTGTGGTTTGCACAATGAGTTGTGTACATCATAATTTTGACAGCGAGCTCTGAGGCTGAACTGGCTCTTTAAACAATTTCCCTGTGTACTCAGTGCAGTTCCAGTTCAGTGCAAGCGTATGGCAAACACAGAAACGATACTCACTTATGCCAGGGCATGACCAAAATCTATAATAATGTTGTTTACTTTCACCAGCTCTGTGAGGAAGAATGTGCCTCGTGCACTGAAACGACCTCAGAACAGTCACACTTTTGCTTTGTCAATAAGTTACTCAAAACACACATTTTTCCCTTAGAAACATAAAGATCCAAGACACTTGCAGGAACTGAGTCAAACTCCTCCATACAGAGTCTCCTGGAGAAAAGCTAAGGAAATTCTCTCCATGACGTTGGTGAGAGTAGAGGGAGGCAGGAGACGAGTGCAGCTTTTGGAGCACCCTTGGCTTATGCTCTTTTTGTTGTTGTCATTTCTGATAAAAATCAGAATATTTCAAAGTCTTTACGGATAGAGTTCTGCCAACTTCCTTCTCCCACTAAATTGGCCGTTCCTGAGTGTTGCCAGGAAAGAACATATTTTAGCATCTTAGAGCTGCGTGGTCTGGCAGGAGAGCCTTGGGAGGCTGAGGGGTTGTAACACCCTGTGCTCAGGGGGTTTTTCCTCTACACTTTTGTCAGGCACTACAGCTGCCCTGATGATGTGGAGCCACGGGACAGTGCAGGCTTTGAAACTGGGAATAAACTGGAAACTGCCTTTGGAAACTCCAGCTCTTGCAAAAAAAACATCCCTCTTCACAGCCAAAATCAGAGTGTCAGCAGGAAGAGAGTCCTTGCTTCACTTTGGTTTGAACCATCCTCAGGAAAGCAGAGGGACCAGACTGAAGAGATGGGGTCTCCTAAATAAATGTGTTGAGGGAACAGGAGTTGAGGAATTTGAGCAACTTTTATGGTTCATTCAGTAGCTCAGATAAGTTTTCAATGGCAGCAATTGCAAAGACTAAAGGTTCAGGAGATACCATGGAAATGGAAATGCATAAACTAGTTTGCCAGTTGCCTGGGAAGCACCTGGACATGGATTTGAAGCATCAAAGCGTCTTAAATCGGTGTGGAGCTGAGCTGCACTAACTCCCATTGCAGGCACTGAGAAACAGGACTCTGCATTGAGGGCACATTGCTTAAAATCAACATTACCTCTGCTGCAGACACTGTTTGTACAAGGCTGAAGCAGGATAACCTGTTGGTGGAGTCATAAATATTTATTTATGGAAGAAGAGAACGTCACTAATTTACATTTCCTCCCTTTTATGGTTCCTAATTCACGGTGTCCTCTCCCATTTCTTAGTCACCAGAGCTATGTAGTATATGCAGAGGTAAAAAACTGATAAAAATTTAAGAAACCAATAAACACAGTACCCAAACAGAAATGAGATATTTTTCCAGCAGTTAAAACTCAATTACAGTTAAGTCACATGTTCACTCCACTCAATAGCTCATAAAATGGGCAATGAACTCACCAGGTTCTCAAGCACTGGATGGATGAGAGAAGGCACCAGGACAAGGAATACTACAGGGACTGAAGCCTTTGGGATTTAATATCTGAAGTTTGATTGTCTCGGGGTGGAGGAAAAGCTGTACTGCACTAAAAAGCCCAGCTGAGATCTGTCTGAATCTGCAAGGAGCTGAAGTGAATATGCAAGAAAACAGAGCATCCACAAACATTCAAGAGTTGATTTCTATGGCTAGTTTGACCTAGGAAGAGGTAGATTTTACATGAGCATGGAAAAGTCCCAGGGCAATCCAAGGGTTTAGTCTTCAGCAGTTCTACACTTATAAAAAAATAAAATTAAGAGTCAGCTGCAAATAGACATTTACCAATGTGCCTGAACCAGAGGAGTTTGTAAACCTTTGCAGTTATTGCACTGCTGGTGATTCCTTGCAGGAACTGGGAGTGATACTCGTGTTGATGACAAGTCAAAGACAAGTCAAAGATCCAAAAACTAAGGAAGTCACTGAAAGTTGCTCGGTTGGGTCACATTTCCAGGTACCACAAGCAAAATCCCAGTGAACAGATTTTGTTGGAGGCACTGGAGCATGGGTGGATCCCCATCACACCATTCTGCTCATCTTGGAACAAACCCAGATGTGGAGATTTCCACCCCCAGCCCCCCAAAGTATTGCTCAATGGTTAGTTTTGATTTCTGCATGTGATATGTTCCTGCCTGGGACAGGGCCACTACTAATAACAAAAATGCAGGCATCAGCATGGATCGTGGCCCTTCTTTCCTTTGTTTTTTTAATTCCTTTCCTTCTTTTTTTTTTTTTTTCTGCATACACGAAACTTAAAGCATAAGGTCCCATCGTTGTCTGGAGGTTCACACTTTTGCTGCTGTCAGGTTCTCTATTCTTTTAGTTCAGACCTCTACAAATGGTGTGTTTCCATATTATTAGTCAGGTCTTGTAGTGTTTTAAGGGTTTGCAGCAAAAGAATATTTCTAGCAATCCTAAAAGTTCATATTGGAAAGCTAAACCACACTTTGCTCACTCAGGCTTAGGATTAGTTCCTCTCAGTTGATGATTTTCAACTTGTAACCTAAGATCCTTCTTTTGCCTCTCTGGGTAACCCCAAGATGAATTAAGATTTCTCCTCTGCTAAGAAAGCCCCAGTTCTACCAGTAAAAATATTGCTAAAGAATAGAGGATAAAGGGGGATCTTATTCATCTCTTAACAAAATATGTATGTGAAGAAATAACACCTCTGGAATTAATAGACTTAGCAGAAGAAATGCAGAAAAGAAATGTTGTTTCTCTGTCACTATGTGCTTATGCAGATAAACCTCCAGTCACATTTAATCTTTGTAAAAAGGTCAGTGAAATGATTCCCAATCTCTAGTTTCACATGACTTTGCAACTTCTTGGTTCCAGCTCTGAAGAGAAGCAGAGGTGCTGAAATACAGAAAGATAGGATATCCTCTTTCTGTCACTTTTCCTACTGGAAAGAGGAAATAATGGAAATCTTGTGAGAAGTCCCATTCTCATGAGACTTCCAGTTTCTTTATTCAGATCAAATGATCCTGGCTGGTTCAGATAAGGTGACTTTGGCTAGTTACTCATTGTGAAGTAGATTATCAAAAGACTTCAGGCTTGTCCATCGTTAACAAAGGTTGAAAAATCCACTCTTTCCCATTCCAGGGTTAAGAAAACAATGTTAAAATCTATTTCGGGATCTAAGAGATGCACAATTGAGTGCTAAAAGTATTCTTGTGAAAAGATAAGTTTGTCCACAGTTTTTCTACTTGTCCATTTGCTTTGGAATTTGTAGAACTTACAGGGAAAATTCTTTGGGCATGTCTATTCAGTAAAACACCCTAAAACCTTAACAAATGAACATCTTTTCCTGGTGTGACTTTTCCTTCTTGTTCCTTATGTCTATTTAAGTTGAACCTGGTGGCATGTTCAGGGCGGTGTTTTGTCTCAAATGGACAGACTGTGCTTCTCCCTACAAAGCTATGAATTCCCAGCCTTCCCAGGGAGGATTCCTATTGCTGGAGGAGGAAATCACTGCTTGAGGCAAGATAATTCACCAGCCTCTTTTCAGACAGTTCATCCTGTCTCTTCTGCACATTACACCAGGCTGAGCTCCTACACCAAACCTCTTCTCATGCCTTGTCTTATGGTCTGTCAGAGAAGGGGGACCACAGGAGAGAGCTGAGCTCCCCCAGCACTGCCCAGAGCAGAGGCCCATGGAAATACCAGCACAAGATTTGTAGCATCATTTGGTGATTTTTCACTGCTCCACTGTACCTCTGCACTCAGACACTCTTTGTTTATTGTGTGCCCTTCTAATCCTGGCACTGTCAAAGCCCTCCCGTTAACTCAGCATTATTGTGATTTATTAGCTGTGCATGGCTAACACAGTGTTATGACAGTTGGGATGAGATTAGGTTGCAGGTCAACTTGCTCCATAGACTGGAACATTTTCAGGTCTCTTTGGAGCTGAGCATGAGGTTTAGACTGAGGAAGTCCCAGAGGAGAAAGAAAGGGAGGTGTGTGGTGCTTCTCCATCCCATACTCATGACACCTCTGATAAATGGCAAGAGAAACCTACTTCTTAGAAAGCAGAGGTGGAATGAAAAAGGTATTTGATGAAGGTGGAGGCACAGTGCTCCTTCTCTCAAAACAAGAAGCTCCCAGACCGAGAGAAAACACACTCACGCTTTCCAGTCCATGCCTAATTTCAGACATAATTTATGAGATCAAAACATGTTGGTGATCAAAAGTAGGCACTTCTTGCGTGTTTCTCATTTTTTTCCACTTCACTGAAAACAGTTGGGGAGACCTTCAGTCAGACTTTCTCTTCATGCCAGAAATCCCAGCTCCATGCAACAGAAATTTCTCTAAATTAGAACAAAAATATTCTCTGCTTTGCCAACTTTGAAGCGCCTTCTTTTATTTTGCCGAGTAATTATCTCTTTGTTTGTCCTGGGGAATATCTAATAACTCACTGTCCACAGAAGGGCACTGACCTCTGAAGGAGCCAAAAATAGCCCAGCAATAATTTCAACAATATGCCTCAAAATTTCACTTGAAGGCCCCTTTGGATCCAACGCGTTACATCCCATCACACCAGAGCAGAGCAAGACAAGGTGCTGAGCATTTCCCAGCTGGAAAACCAACTGTTTGATGGGTGGGAGGAAGGAATGTTGGTGCTGCTCCCCCATCAGTCACCCAGACCTGCTTGAATTGTCATTCAGTGCTCCCATCCAGTAAATTGTTTCAATCCAGTTGTGGTTGGGGAAATCTGCTCCAGATAATCCACCACAGCCTCCTGCCCATGGACTCCACTGTGGAGAGCGTGGCCTTAATTGCTTTTTTTTCTCTTTCTCTTTTTGCTGAACTGAATTAATTTAGAACCACAATATGAGTTAATGATAAAATGCTTCACTAAACCACTGAAAGCTACGTGCTGCCTGACTGGGACAGACAAATAGCCCCTTTAGGCTGGAATCCTTTATGCTTCTATAAGGGCTATAATATGACTAAATTCAATAATGAGCACAGAGATAAATTATTTCATGGCAAAAGCCTATGTATTAAACCCTTTCAAAATGCAGGAGAGATGGTTAAAATAACTGCCAATAAAGCTGAATTTCTGTGTAACCAGAACTGGTCATTCAGCCTCAGAGAGCCCCAGTTCCTTCCTTCTCTTCCCTCTGGCATCTTGATGGTCTTGCTCTGCTTCCTGCCTGAGAAGAATAAGATCCAACCTTATTCTTAGCCTATATTTTTATTAGCACCTAAATAACAGGGCTTTGATCTCAGTAATGATTTCAGATGGCCTTGTAATAATTAATTAAAACTAGCTTGAGTGCTATTTTGACTGCCACAGGACTTAAATCCTTGTGCCTAATCTCTGAAATCTACCTGCTCTGGATATAACCCACGGCAGTGAGTGCCAAAGATTAACTATATACTGCTGGATATTTTGCTCCATGGATTCAAAAGTGTTTCCCTTAAAGGCAATGGTATTTTTTTTTGCCTTTTAATGGGTAAGCAGCCTCATTAGTACCAGGTGATTCATTTAAAGCACAATTACACAGGGAATTCAGCTAATTGATTGGATAACCTTCGATTCATTTGTAAAAACACAATCCCCAAACCTGAAGTGCTTGGACTTAGTGGTAGTCATGTAGGGAGAAGTTTACTTTGAAAGCAAACGTTTAGGTTAATGGGATCCATATGAAATAAATTCCTAATAACTTTACCATGGGTGGGCTTATCGAACTCCTTATCATAACACAGTCGGGCCATTTCAAAGGATCTTTCTTCTGAGACTTTCTGAAGACTTTTCTTTCACCCTAGATCTATAGAAAATTCCACTGACTCTCCATTGAGAAAATATTTGAGCTCCCTCTCCAGCCATGACTCCAAGGGATTCTTTCCCAAATGTGTATTTATTAACCCTTTGGTGGCAGGACAAAGTGTTTAATGGAGGGGTGTGATTCTGTGGAGAGGGAAGAGCTCTGAACAGGAGAGTTTGTGTTGCTGCTGCTGCTTTTGGGTCCTGGAAGTCACTTTTATNGGGGAAGAGCTCTAAACAGGAGAGTTTGTGTTGGGTCCTGGAAGTCACTTTTATGTATAAAAGTGGTCTTGGATTTGTCTGTAAACCAAAAGAAGAACTTGAGGGTAATTTGGGCTCTCTCAGACCCAGGGCAGTCAATGCTCATCTTCCAGCTGACCTCAGTGGGTTTCCAATCACATCCACAGAGAGATTTTATCTCCTAGTTCTAATCACAGAGAGGAAAAAAAGAACAAACATCCCCTAATGAGGCATTGGAATATTTAGGAATCGAAGGAGTGAGTCCAGTTGCACAATTTGGAGACAAAATTTCCCCCACAGGACTAAATCATCTGAGAAATGAGCAGAGAAGCCGATGCTACAGTAACTATGATTTCCTAATTTGTTAAAAACTTTTAAATTAAAACTATTTACACCCACCAGAAAACATGTTACTGGAAACTTCAGTTTTCTCTGTTCTTCCTGAATTATACTAATATTAGTTGTATACTTTTTTCCCCTATATAACTTCTTTTAATATAGAAAAGCATAGAAATAATTTTAAATAGCTAAACATGGCAGTAGAATTTTATGTAAATATGTGCGTATGTGCATGTAAAGAGAAATCCAGAATCCTGATAATCTGTGGGAAAGAATAAGCTGCCAGAATCATGGGAAGTATGAAAATTGTCATGACCTTCACTGAAGATGGGACAATAATTCTGTCATTATACATTTGGTATTTAATTAAAACAAAAACTCAGCTGAAGAGTGTGAGAGCATCATAAAACATAATCATATGGATAAGATTCCTGCTGGGATAACTGCATGGATTGAAAAAAGAGAAAAGATTACAACCACTAACTGTAGTCATGTTGGGCATTGACCTATGGGGACATCCAATTGATCTACAAATATGTGGAAAAGGGTGATCAAGGGCAGTTATTTAAGATGACAAAATAAAAGAGGGAGAGAAAGGCTTAGAATGGTCCAGTGTGAAGGAAAAAAACATGGATTATGTTTCGAGGAGAACTTCAGAGACAGACCCACTTGTCTGCAAGAGGGTTTCCAGTGGACACACTGCTGACATCATTCATGATAAATAAATCATATTAAATGCAAATCCTGTGTGAGACTTTGGCACAATTTAACCCACAGATCTGTGATTCTTTGACAAGAAAAAGGAAAAAATAAATTCAGACACTACTTTGAGTGCAAATTGTGAAATTGAATTTAAAAGCATAATTCTAAGCTAAGCAACCTGTAAAAGGTTCTAGTAATCACTGTCATCCTTGTCTGCAATGTTTGGTCATGCTCCCAAAGCTTGTACAGTGGGTTTTTTATGCCCTTAATCAGCTGCTCCCCACAACCAGTGTGTAAAATAGTTCCATTTCACTGCAGCAAATGCAATGTTATTGCAAGGAGGTGTATTTGTGACCACTGTATCCCATTACAGCACGAGGGATAATGGGCTGGCACATTAGGAACCTTACAAGGTGATGAGAGGCCAGTACAGGAGTTGATGGACTGACTTTCCAAACATTAACTAATGCAGAAGGGAAGTCAACACTGGAAAACCTTGTTCCTAACTGTGGTGGGACAGGTAAACACTTCATAACACTATCAATAAATGTGCTACAGACACTGGACTCCTCAGAGCAGAGTGCCAGGCTGGGAACAGCCCGGAGGTGGGCATGTCACAGGAAAAGATTTGGGGCTGCTGGCACAGAAGTGTGGAAGATGCCTGGGGGTTTCTTGTCAGCACTTTGCCCAGGCCAGACCAGGCACGTTAAATCATGGGATACAAACCCACATGTGGATATACACGGATGGGAAAACAAAATACAGAGGCTTCACAGCCTTCAGACCAACACTAGGCTTTTTTTCTCTTTCTGGGGGATGAGAAGAACCCATCGAACGGCACCGTCCCGAACACCAAAGGCTTTCCAAAAAAACCTAAAAATAGGTAGGGATTGTAAATCCCCGAGCCTGAATTATCCAGGAATCTTGCCTCTAGGAGGCCCCAGACGTAACCAAAAATGGTTGAAGGCTGCAATCTCTCACTGCTGGGCTGTAAGATTATTGTGTTAGAGGCTTAACAGGCTCGGAAAAGCCGGGCTGGAGCGGCGCTGAAAGAGAGAACAGTGTTTATTGAGCAATAAAAGAAACATTACGTTTCATTGCTCGGCCAAACTGCCCTACAGAAGCAAATCCCCGTGCCTTAGAACATGGGGTGTAATAAATAAATACTAATTCTATACGGGGGGCTGTTGGAAGCAGCCAGCAGGACCCCGTAGCAGGGTAATGAAGCCCCCCATTAAATCAATGTTTGCTGTGCCTGGGGGCTGAGCTCGGGGGCTTCCCCTCCTGCACGGCTGCACTCTGCTCACCCTCTCTCAGGGACATCTCTCCCAGGCCAAGGGTTAGGTTTCCTCCCCTGGATTAAGCGGTAGGCTCATGTCAACAAGGTGGTCGTGGAGATAGAGACAGAGCAGGAAGGACTCGTGAGGCCAACGGAGAGAGATCCAACTATTTCAAGGCAGCAGATTAATCCTGATAATACGGTGGTTTTTTCCCCCCGGTTGGGTCAAGTTCCCTTAGCAACCACAAAGCCTGTCATTAATAAAATTAAAAAAACTCCAGCATAATTCCCAACCTCTGTGCCCTTTTCAGAGGCGAAAAGATAAATTGAATATAAAATGAAAGCCTTGTTTTTTGGCCTTTGGGAACCTCTTCTCGCTTTTCCACTTTCCTCCCTGTAATTCTGCATTGCTGACCTTCTTCCAGTCACAACACAACATATGGACCTCATTGTCCTCCAGAGTGAGGAGGGCATGGGGATACCATTCCCACTGACCTTTTCCTATCCAGGCTGGGATAATTACTGAGGGCATTTGCACAGCCCTACCTGGGCTGGGCTGCAGCAGCTTCAGCTTGAACCTTTGCCTGATATTACAATTATTATCACTAACAGAGCTCCCTTCCAGGGTTTCTTTGGAACAAAAACAGGGGCCTTTTTTCCCCCCTAACTGAATTTTTTGGCTAAAATTTGTATTTCTGCTAAGATGATTTAGTTGCCGCATTCTGCAAGGAGGAAGAAAACCAAAAGAGAGGAAAATATACATATATCTGAAGATGCTTCAGTTTTCAGAAATCAGAAGTAATTGAAGAATGCTTGTTAAAAATTGGAAAAGTGTTGTGTTTGGGTTTTTTGTCGGTAAAAAAGAGCATTTCTGTGGAAATTCTGTGTTTTGCAGCTGCTTACAAAAATCGTTGGAGAACCACCACACTCTAAGCACCTCTTTTTCATTTTCTCCTGGTCATATAACACCAGGTTTCCATTTGCTGGGAATAAATGAGGAAGCCATGGGGTATCCCTGCTCTTTTTATTCACATACATAATCCCATTAAAGTCCACAGGAGTTCTCGTATCCAGTGGGCAGGTTCTGACCCCAATTGTTTTAACAGTTCTTTTTGTTCACACCTCATATTCCAGCTAAAAAGTCTTATATCAGGAGTTTGCCCAGTGATGGAATGAGTATTACATGTGTATCCTGCTTGGTTGACTTCGCTCAGGTAAATAGAGGAGAAAATAAGACAGGAAATAAAGTATTGAGGGTAAACAGATGGCTGAGGCTTGGTAAGTTGGGCTGATGCCATCACACACTTCCAGAGAATTCAGAATCAACTTGGTTTTCCCCTCTGTGCCTCAGTTTCCCCACCTGGAAGTTGGGATTTATCAGACTTCACTTTCTCAGAGTTGTGAGTACGTAGTCAATGGGAAACTTTAGGTGATCAAATATAAGAGAGAACTGCATTTTTCTTCAAATCAATTGAAAATCAGTCCTTTTTATTATTTTATTTTGTATTGTTTTATTTTTATCCTGTTACCCAACTGCTACTCAGAGTTCTGCAAATAAAAGAGGTGACTGATTCAAAGTGAGCTCTGAGCACACTCAGTCCTGTACATTTCTTCAGTGTTGTTTGATGCAATTCATAAATAGATCTCTGAAATATTTTAATCAAATTCCTTCAGAGCTTCTAACAACTTTTTCCTCATTATAACTTACCCCACTGCCAGAAAGTTTTTACCATTCCCAGGCTGAATTCAAAAAGAAAAATACCTAAAACCTTTTTAAAAATACATAATTCTATCTAAAAATGCAATTTATTTATTTTAGAGAATCAGAGAATGGTTTGGGCTGGAATTTTTATAATTTATTAGTAAAATTTATTTATTTATATTATGCCAGCAGCATATACTGGACAAGGTAGTTCATTCCAAAAATCTTCTTCCTCATGTCTTAAACCTGATAGTAGCCAAGCTAATTATATTTCAGCTTTGAAAGAAACAGAAGCCCCTTCTAAGTTCAGAATAAACATGGAAATTGTAGCCAGAAAGGAAATTTTTTTTTAGGAAGTTGTGTGGGAAGATATAAAACCAGTGGGCTGGAATGGAATGACTCTTTCAACTCGAGTTTATTGTGTTTACAGAATTACTCAAGTTCTGAGCAAACTAATAACCATCACAAATCTCACCAACATCCCATATTTTAGGGCTTGAGTTTTCTACATTTTCTGCTGCTTTAAAGCCCAACAATAAAGAAGATGCTTGATTGGACAAAATCTAAAACAATTATGACATATAGAGATATAACCTCACTTTTGGGTATCCAAAGTCTCAACTGCAACTTTAGCAACAAAATTCTTCCCCTCCCCACAACCTCTCTTACATCCCATAATAGCCTCTAAGTTTCCAAAGTAAGGCTCCACATCTGTAATGCATTATGTGCATAATTTGCACTTAATTACCAACCACGTTGATTAAACCCTTGCACCACAATTAAACTTAATTTGGTTTTTTTACAGTGCCTTCCCTATTTAACCGCATGTCTTATCAGCTCCTATGGAAGGGATTCCTGGAGATGTTTGACCTGAGGTGTGAGCACCATTTCTCTCCAATTCCAGGTGAAAGGAAAACTGGGATTAGCAAATGTGTGTCGGTGTGTGACCCAGCATGAGCCACTTTGCATTCCCAATTGTTTCCATGTGCCTGCCAGCAAATGTTCATCCCAACCCTATAAATAGATGACCAGGCTGCCCCTTCCATGAAATTAGACAAGATCTGTGGCACTTACCAGGGCTGGGGGTTCAGAGGTTATTAAGGGTTAGGCTCTGAAATTCAAAGGGTGTGTTGAGTTTTCAGTAATAATTTCAAGATATTCTTTTCCTCAGGCATAGAATTGTAGCTGCTGTTAAAAAAGAAAGGCAGAATTTCACAAATTTTGGCTAATGGTGGAATTGAAGAAGCCTAATGAGGTGTGCAAACACTGATAGTTGCATTTAAAGAGTTAATTTTTTCCCTATATTGGTGTAGTTCATGTATTTGTATATTTATGGATTTAGGGGGTGGATTAATTTTCTCTAAAAAAGCAACAACGAAATATTTGATGCCTTAAAAGTGTGGTTCTTATGTCAGATATTGTAGGGAGACTTTTGAGCTCCTCTTTACATGGAATAACAAAGTTAAGCATCACTTTAAGTCTGATCTTACTAGGGCTGAGTTTGGGGAAAAAAATTTAAATGAAAGGAAAAGATAAAACATTCACTCTTTGATGAAAGAAAATAAGTTTAAAAATGATTCATGTTCACTGTTGTGTCTCGGTGCTGTTAATGGGATGTTTGTAACTAAAATATCCAAAATTCACTGAATATTTGGCTTTCTTTCTGCTCCTCTGAATGTTTTCTGCACAATTATAGACTTGGTGGATTTGTATCCAAACTTCTGTATTTTTACTTAATGTTCTCTCTATTTTCCTAATAAAGGTGGACTCAATATTTATATTTGTATTCCATATTTATATTTTCTACATTTTTATATATATTTTATATTTATTTTT
>WEIV01022043.1:138675-320827 GCA_013390005.1 Calyptomena viridis
TTTTATATTTATTTTCTATATATATTGTCGATAGTGAAAAAATATCTGCAAGCAATAATGCAGTGAGACAAATACAAGACATATATATGTTGAATATATAATGATATGTCAGTGGCACAGGCTGTGCTCCTAATTTTAATTTAAATTGCTCTATTTATGTCAAGTTATCATCTTTTTTATTTCAGGAGGGAGTTCTTAATTCTTCTATTAAATTTTTTGGGTAATATTTATGTTTTTTGGGGGTAAGCAGTAAGTTAGTTCTGCTACAAGTGATATGTTTCATATAAGCAAATAAAGAATTTCTGATTTTTTTTTTCAGTAGCATATAAGCAATTGTTTAAAAAATCTGCTTCCTTGGCAGAGAAAATAATTTGCAGTATTTTAATTGCCATCAGATCCACCAGTGACTGGAGTCTGTTGAACAAATTCACAAGACAATGCCTTTGGCAGATTTTTACAATATATCTCTTTGTAAATGATTTGACTAAAATGATATTCATCTCTTTCCCAGCTGATAGTCTTGCTTTGGGAATTTGCCCACCCATTCCAGAGGAGAAAAGATTCCTGTGAAATCTTTCTAACAATCATTTCGAGCAAGAAATATTTTCCTTCAAGTCACTCAGTCCAGTGACTGTGGAAAGCGTCAGGAAAACTCCACTGGGAAAGCTCAGTGTTCCTACACAGTGCCTCAAATCAAGAAAAGTCATTTATTTTTGCATTTTGTTTCTTTAATGAGTTAGAAATAATAAATATAGCAGGATTTAACTGCAAACATGCCCTGGGCACTACAGAAAAGTGGGAAAAGCCAAACTTTTCTCTTTGATACCCACTCCCAGCATCTCTGGGCAGGGTCAATCTCAAGGGAAAGACCATGGGGTGGGGGAAAACATCTCTTTTTAAAAGCAGGGAAGTTCAAGCCCCCTGCCATGGTTAACACAGAGCATCCTCCCAGTATTCTCAGTGATTCCTCTCGGGAGTGTGAAATTCCATCAAGGTCTGCACTGATGCCTTTAGGAATGGTCTGTTTGTCTCCCTCTCCCCTGGCAGCCTTTTTTTTCTCTAATTAATTTTTTTTCCCTTCCTTTTTAACCCCACACTTGCCCAGTGGCCCAAAGCAGTTTAGCAGATATGGCAGCTCCCAGGAATTTGGCAAATGTGGATATGGCTCTGCTGGCTTGTGCCCTGAGCATTGATGCTTTGTTGGGTTGTTGGTTTTATTCACTGCAAAATTTCTTCTTTGTGAGAAGGCAGAGGACAGAGAACTGCTTTTATTCCTGGAGACATGACTGGGTACCTCACATGCTTCAACAGGAAAATTAAGTGGTTAAATTTAAACATGCATTGGCCAATATAACCCAAATCTAAAAGCTTTCTCCATCACCAGCAGCTCCAATACCACAGTTAAAGTCTGGATCCAGGGATAATTTCTGCAGGTGGAACTCATCTCTGAAATAAATCCATATCTGGGAGACAACCAGGATCAGACTATTTGAGTTCCCTCCTTCGTGCCATCTTCCAAAATGATAAAATTGATCTTTTGTGTGCTCTGGGAGAGAGTAGCTTAAAAAATGTTGGAGGTTTGTTTAATTAGGTGGCCTTGGCAGTTCGTTTCAGGATTGCTGGCAAATCACCCAACCTGCTTCCAGGGCTGAGGTTAAAATCTGTTTCCACAGAAAAAAAAAAAAAAAAAGAAAAAAAAAGGAGGGAAAAAAAGGTTATCCTTCACCCTTTCCAGCAAGCCAGGAAAGCTTGAAACTGAAATGGTGGCTTAATGCCCAGACAGAGAGGAACTGAAATAAATACGAGCAGGGTTAAGAATTTTCTTTATTGAGAGCACCTGCTCCAATTTTATATGTAGAGTTGCTAAAAATTCCCTCATTACAGCGTGCTCAGCTCTGTGGGAGCTTGGTGGAGCCTTTGGTGCCGAGAAACCCAAAGGTGTCCTTTGGATTTCTCCATGGAAAGGCTTTCCTTGGTCTCTTCCAGAGGAATTTGATGTATCCAAAGGTGAGGCAGTGCTGGAGCTGCAGGTGGTGTGTAACTCACCCTTCTATGGATGAGTTACAGGGCATGTGAATAAATGAACTGGCAAATCCTCTCTACTGGTGAATTTTCCTGCAAAATGGCATTTTCTGCTGCACTTCTCCTGGGTGTATCAGGAACACCTGAAAATCAGCAGCCCCTTGGATCTCTGAAGCACCTTCTCATGAGGAATGTGCCAGAGGAACTGCATTATCATCTTAATCTGTGATGCACCAAAATTCAACATTTTGCGTTTGCTGTGATGGGAAAAAGGCAAAAGCAAGACAAGGTTTCAGAAATAGGAATATATTGCTGTTGTTCAGGCTAGTGTAGCTGGAAAAGTCATACACCAAGCCACGGGCTTAAGCAAGACGTTAATTTTGCAGAGAATTAACTTAAAATTTCAATTTTAACTTAATAATGTTAATCCATTAAAGTAAGACTTTGACTGAAACAGCGTCATTCTTTTGGCTTTTGTCTGAAGGTGAAACAATTAGGGACTAATCCTTTAAACTGTATTATTTTTGGAGTTGAAGTTGATTATTCACAGACCACTCCAACCTTCTAGTCCTGATGTGAGAGTCCAGATCTCCAGAGGCCTTTTGCTGTAGTTGGGATGATCCAAGGACACACAGCATGTCTAAGAAAAGGAGCAGCCTCTCTTACAAACCCACATTCAGCTGAGATCTATTTCTATATTTTCACACAGCCTCATGACAAAAGAGGTGATCTTTGATGTTGGAAGCTGAATCTCAGCGTTGACAACGAGTCTCTCAGTAGCCCTGGCTAAATTTCTTGCTTTATTGCACCTTGCTTTCCCCAAACAGATGATGACTCTTTTGTTAATGGTCTGAAAATAATATTCACAATAAACTTTTCAGGCAGGTCAAAGCCTGCAGATGACAGAAGTGCCTTAGGAAGTGCTTTTTGAGTGCTAATAAAAATGATTACAGAGCGTGTTGGAGACGGCCAACAGATCCTGTGGAACTGCCATGTTTTACACAAAATACCTCCCCAGATACAAAGAGATTCCTTTTGTACCAGGCTGGTGCCTCCTAAAGGGGTTTCACAGTTTGCCCACCCCAGTGAGTTGTCACAAGGCAATTAAACAGTCCATAATCCTGGCATTCCACTGAGATGCTGCAGTGGAAGTGACAATGTTGGCTCTGCATGTGCTGAGAAGTGGGAGGGAAAGTTTGGAGGTGTAGAGACCTTGGGGTGGGAAATGGTTCCTCAATGTTGGTTTTGATTTTTTTTTATGTTCTTTCTTTCAAATGTGAAATTGTTCCCTGTGAGGGTGGGGAGGCCCTGGCACAGGTTGTCCAGAGAAGCTGTGGCTGCCCCATCCCTGGGAGTGTCCAGGGCCAGGTTGGAGCCACCTGGGATAGTGGAAGGTATCCATGGCAGGGGGTGGAACAAGATGATCTTCAACATCCCTTCCATCAGAAACCATTCCATGATTCTAATGGGAGCATGGATTCAGTGGTGCCACCACAGTGCAAGGCCATGGTGAGCCAGAGGGATGTGACCAGCACCAGTAGAAGGGAGATAGAAATGTTCACCAGCATTTTAGCTGATGGGTGTTCATTTAATCTCAGTGAATTAAATTCAGTAAAAATCTGACACTAGGAACTGGTTGTTTCTCTTGCGAATAGTGGTATTTTCAAGGAGGTTGCCCTGACAATAAATTTTCTCTGAAGGGTATCTCCCTCAGGTCCCTGCTGTGCTGGTATAACCCCATCCCAGTGCTATTAGACATCATTGATTAAATGCCACATTTTTTCCAGGCCCTTCAATGGTATCTTACATTCACCAACACAACTAAAGACAGTTTTCTGTCCTTTTTCTGTACCAAATGTAAAAAGCCAGTGTCACACCTCACAAAACACTGATCCAGTATAAACTGGGAAATGTGACAGGAATGCTGCAGTGAATCCACACCTGACCCACAGGCAGGACTTATGGCTTGAAGGATCTGAAGTGTGGAGACCCAAAGGGAGCCCCCAGGGAGCTGCCACCCTGACATGTGGGAAATTATTCCCGTGGCTAAGGATGGGCACAAGTGTGGGTGGGAAAGAAGTGCACGAAGCTCCTGCATCAGCTGCCACATTGAGATGTTTCCCAAAAAACTGGCATAGCCTGAGCCCAGGAACTGGCAAGGATTTTTGCTTCACTGGGAGAGGAGTAACATTCTTGAACTCACAGAAATTACACTATTTTACATGGGGATAAATCTAATCAGATTGTATCCAAATGGTCTATCTGTAAATTTTAGCCACAGATGTATCTCATTTTCTTAATACCTAAGCTGCTTAGAAGCTTTAGTGTATTTATTTTCCTTTCACCCCTGCAATGTAGAGATACACTGTCCCTATTTTACAGCTGGGGAAGTTGCTCACAGAGAGATTTAAGTGCATGTATTCACAGCAGTCACTGAGTAGAACGGAATTCAGCAGGGCTGGAAAACCCACCTGAGAAGCTGGGTAAATACTTGGGCAAGTAGCTCAGGGGTGAATGCCAGGAGTGCCCACGTTAATTCATTGGAAACAGATTTAAGTGCACCTATTTGCACTCCCTGCAGGGTAGGAATGGGTTGAGTGAGTCACACAAGGGAAGGGGCAATCCTGGGATGTGATTTGTGTCCTTAAACTGGTGGTGGCTGGAGCCTCCTCCTGCCTGGTCCCCGCTCTGTGGGCAGTGATTCATCCATGAAAATATTGAATTATGCCATGGGAGCTGGATATGAGGTGGAGGCACTAAAGGGAATGAAAATCTCTGGCTTTTACACTCACCTCTTTTTTTCCCCTGTAGCTGTGTAAGAAGCATCCTCCAGCCCAGACTAAGTTATCAACCCTCCTGTCCCCTCCTGTCTCCCAATCAATCACTCCAGCTCCCTGAATTCCCTGCTTTTTTTCAGAGCCTTGAACAGAACCTTTGAGAGAAGCAAGGACACGATGATAAATCAGAGCAGCAACACGTGCACGAGCGTGGCACCACAGCAGAGACCATTCCTTGAGTCCCAAGTCATAATTAACTCCCTGAAGGACAGAAACCTGACAGGAAATCCAAAATGTCTTTGCAATCCGCTAAATATTGCAAGAATGAATGGCTGGCACGGGGGAAGGAATGTTGGCTGGAATTGAGCTTTTTGGTTTGAGCTTTTCCTGGGTTGTGTTTATTTAGCATATAGCTGGGAGGCACTTGCTGTTTCATATCTGGGAATGGAAGTTACATGGATAACATTGCACTGGGAGATGGAAGAGTGGCAGCTCAATCTGCTGATACCTGGAGCTAATTCTGCACCTGCACGGGGCCTCAGGTAGTGTTTAAAATGTTTGAAGGGTTTAACTGAGGGTTTATGTTGAACAGTTCAAAACGTGGCTGCCCTGTGGGTCTTTGTACTCAGACTGTGAAGTCTGGGATGTGATTCCTTCTGGCTTTTTAATTTCCTTGGGTGAAATGGAAGCAAAACCTTAAAAAGGAATATATCTGAACCTTTCTTCTGTCAAACAAAAAAATCTCACTGCACTGCAATTTCAGTTTTCCACAAGGACAGGGCGGAGAGAAAGAAAAGACACCTGATGTCATGTAACCACTCCCAGGAGATGTTCAGATATGACATGGTGAGGGTCACATACAAAATAAATAGAACATAAATAAATAGAACATAAATTCTGATGCATAAATCTCAGTGAAATGATCCTGTGCTTCCCAACAGCTGCACTTTACCCCCTTCCTCAAGAGCTCTGGCTTTGCCAAGCTTTGATGTCTGGCCATTCTTTGTCTTGGGATGACATTTTCCATCCTTTCCACCCTTGTGAGCCATCCTTGGATGTGTTTGAGAGCACCACTCTGGTCCAGCTCAACTCTGCTGCTCCATGGCCAGGAAGGATCCAGCACCCTGTGATCCTTCCAATGGCCAATGCTCCTTCCCAAAGAAGCAGACCTGGAATAGCAAATTTTACGAGGCATTACTGAGCCCTGAAACACAGGTGATGAGTTTCCAGTCAGATAAGGGGATGGTAATTCCAGATGACCCTGCCATCGGTTGCAGGAATTGCCATGCGGGGAATGTCGGGATTAGGTTTCACTCAGAGCCTGGACACATTTATAATGTTTCACTAAATGAATAGGGAGTACTGTGACCCAGCTGGGAAATTTATGGCCTTGGTTGTGGCTCTGACAGGACTTTGGAGTGAGATATCATGGGCTTCGGGGGTGGAGGCTCATCTTAGGCTTAAATTGGGCTGGGGGTAGGGGTGAGAAGCAGAGATAAAGCAGCTGTTGAAAAGCTTAAGCTGTGTGTCTCTGCCTAAAAACAGCTTGAGAACACCCTCACCGAGGTGTCAACCATCTGTGAAGTGCCCAGTAATTGAAAAATATTCCAACTGGACCCCGCAGGATGGATTGAGCCCCATGTTTGAGGGGTCCAGGCACTCATAAAATGTGTCAATTGGAGCCTTCACAGAAAGAGCAAGAGGAGGAACAGTTCCATGGGAAGGGAGGTCATTCCTGACAATGTGTCCTGACAAGGCTCAGGTTGTGGAGCTCAACTGATTTTCTCTCGGGGTTGGACCTGGGAATTTATTGCACCTTTCAGATTTTCAGCAACATCTGTTACTTGGTCTAAACCCAGCTCTTCAAGAAGTGGAAGCTGATCTTTGCCTAAGCTCTGATGATATGCTGTGACCTTCCTGACTGATGCTTAGTAAAACTTTCCTTAGAAGCAGAGGGTGAAAATCAGGGTTTAAAGATTTACTGGGACATTTACAAGTGTGATAACATTTTTCAGCCTGTTTTGTTTTATGATAAGTCATTTTTTATTGCCCCAGAAAACCTGGGAGATGGTGACCAGAAGTTGAGTATTTTTGGCTTTGCCATTGGAAAATCAGACCCAGAGTGTTTCAGCTATGAATGGAAGGAAATTTAAAGCACAGAACAATCTGAGGTAACCAGTCAAAACACTTGCTGTGGCTGTCCAAAAAAAACCCCCCAAAATGCTTAGAAATAAACAAAAGATGTATTTTGTATGCCACTGAGAAGGTTTTTATTTTTTTCCCTTTTTGATATTGAAGAATTTTTTTGATTTTTTTCCAAAGAAAGTAGTGAGGTTGAAAAATGGGGGGAGGGTGCATTAAAAATATGAATGTTTGGAGAAAAGCCAAGTGGTCATGATTTGTTTTATTTGAAAAATTTCAACCAGCTGTACCTATGAAACTGGAAACCAGGTAAAAATTGCCCCAATCTTGGCTTGTTTTTTTGAAACTGTAAAGTCAACCAAGGTTCAGAATGGTTTTTGAGCTTCCAACTAACTGTCCTAGGCTTGCTGGAAACTGGACTTGGAAAACAGAATCATAGGAAAACATGTGGACTCAGCTGAGTTTCACTTTCATTTTTTGCACACAAACCCAAGTTATGTGGCATTTGGACCAGAAGCAAACTGAGATTTAAACAAAAGACTTTCCGGATTAGTTAATACCAACAAATCAAGTTGCACAGAAATGAATTTGGGGTTGCACTGAAGTCATTAGTTTTGTCATTGACATGATTGGGAATCACATCTTACCCTAAATATTCACCAGCAAATTAACCTGACTCTTGATGTGATATTTGTAAATAAACAGAGTTAGCTATTTTCTAAAGCAATTATCCCATTTTCAATTCTTTTAAATCTTCTTGATCAATGTATCTCAGTGAACAGTAATTCTTTGCTGAAGGGCAGCATAGCTTGAACCTCTTTCATGTTTAGAGTAAGAAGAAAAGGGTTTGTTGACCAGAAAACCCCTTGGGAGTCACCTTTTTCTGCTCCATATTAAGACGATTCCCAGTGGTTAACTCCTGGTCTGTGAGTAGGACTCATAAGCCTTAAGCCATGTGAATTACATACACAAAAAAATAGCTGAAAAATAAAATGAAAGCCATTTTCAGTCTCATTTCAGCTGCAGATTTGTGCAGGTCTTTTTTCAGTGCCCATATTCTTGCAATTACAATTTCAGTAGTGAGCTACCAAAAGTTGTTTGACTTCAGAACCCCCCCTTGGATAGTTCACCTGCAGCAGCAAAAAGGGGTTGATATTCTGCATACGGAGCAAACCCAAATCAAAAGCATCAAGTCTGTTTTTTCAGGACAATCTACACCTATGCAGCAGCTTCCCTGGAATCTGAACCATCTCATACAGCACAGAACACTGAATCCCTGCCAGGAATGATAAACACATCCCATTTTTCTTTCCTTATCTGTTTGCATTTTGCTTATATCTCCTCTCAAGCCCTTCCTCTGGCTTCCAGGGGTTATTATCAGCAGCCAGCAAAGAAATCCTTCCCAACCAACACGTCTGGAACTTCTGTGTGGGAAATTTTCTCATCCAATGTGTCCTCTGTGCACATTAGATGTGATTTACACCAGTGGTGATAAAGGGATTGATTATGGAAGTTTAATTAAGATCAATCCCATAACAGGTAAAATATAGGGATGGAAGATGACACAACTTCTCAAAGCTCTGATTATATGAGTCACCAAAATATACTGACACAGAAATCATGGAAAACAATCCTTTGACTTGCTGAGAGGAGGTTTAGCATTAGTTGAAAGCCTCATGCTGGTTTGTTGGAATATTGATGTTCATTGCTAAACAGCAAAAACAAAAAATCAAGGGGAAATTAACTTGCCATAGGTTCTTGATTTAGAGTTCCAAATCCATTTATTTTGTATTTTTTTTTATTACATTATGTGTGTACCATAAAAAAAAGTGCATTTATTCTTTTGGATGTCTAAGCAAATTGGAAAACTCTTGGGTAATGTATAGAAATAAATTTAAACAAGTAAAGCTTTTTTACTTGATCATCTATATTTTATATTCTGTTTGGAGGGAGGGAATTTGCCAGCAGTACTTCTTTATTCAGTGTTTAATTAATTTGATGAATGCAGCCTGGAAGGCAGGGCAGTTCCCGAGCTTAAGGCAAGCTATGGAGTATATACATCATTATTAGTAATATATATGAATTAATATAAATTTTTCATGCTTAGAGATGCCACAGTGCTCAGGTGGGAATAAGAACATTTTAAAATACTTCTCTCCAGATAGAAACCCAACTCAATAATGTTTGCTCCAAACGTGGGAGTTGCTGAGGGAGAAGCCAATATTGCATTCCTCAGGTCTAGGGCAGAAAAAGTGGAGGAGTTAAGATGAAGTACAGATTTTCTCCTAATCAAATCCAGAAGACGTGCTGTAAACCTTATTCTAAGAGATCCGCTAAGTCTGCAGCACGAACATGACAGGCAGGCAAAATTGTGGATTTGATCATTTAAAAACCTGTGGATTCCTGGGGTTTTGGCCACGTTAAAGGCTCTGAGAAAAGACACACTGAAAATTGCTAAGGGGTGTTACCAACCCGAGCTGCCAAAGGCTTAGTCTGCCTCTAATACACAGAGCAGCTGGTTGAGCTAAACTCCCAGTTAATTACCTCTTCATTTCTGCAATCACTCCAGAGTTTGTTTAGGGCAAGGTGGACTGGAGGGTTTGGTGCTCAAATCATCCAATTTATTCATTTGCTGCAGAAAATAAAAGTTGGAAAATAAAGACCTCATTATTGCCCATATTTTTTCATTTAATTCGTTCTGGGCATGTTACAAAATGGCTTTGTAATTTGGGTAATCAGGCACAAATGTTGGGGTTTGCTGCAGCATATTCACATCAAATAGTTGTTTGGCTGGAGCTGGCAGGCAGTGCTGGGACAAGCCCAGCTCACTGTGGGTGTAGAGGTGATTGACTAAATGCCCTCATAAATCCTACAGAGCCTGATCCTGATGGCTTTTCACACTCTTCAATGCCCAAGATATGAAAGGCAGTTTTATAGGGAAGTTAGAGCATGGGGATCAAACTCTACATGCATTTATTCCAGGAGGAAAATGAAGGTATGGCACATCTTCTTATCTTTTAATGGGATCATTGTAGAACTTCTCCTACAAAAGGCTTCAAGTTTTTTGTCCTATCTCTTTTATATAATTATTCCATTTTAAGTCTCAGTATAACAGTTAAATAAGACAGTCAATCCTAACTCCCACTGCTCAGTATAAACCCTGTAGATGATCCTAAATAATTGGGGTTTTTTCTTTCTCATTATTTTTATAAATGCCAAGGTACAATCTCTTACAATGCCAGCATTTTTTAACTCTGCAGCACTTCTAAAAGCAGCATTTAAGGAATGTTTAAGTTTTAAAGTCCAGCTCTGAGAAGATTAGGAGATGCTTGGATCCAGAACACCCAAGCAACCTTAAATTGTCCCCATTCTATAAAGCCTGTAGTCATCTGATTGCTACAAGTTCATGCCCCTTCCAAGTATTGGGAAAAAAGAGGTGAGACCTGCAAAATGAGTCCATTTGAGGCACAGCCTGAATTCATTCTTGCTGCACTTTCCATCCAAGGCTTTGAATGAAGTAGGGGGTTGGATGGAAAAAAACACGGTGTAATTAACATTTTCTTGTGTAGAACCACAGCAGCCCCTGGCAACTGGGGAGAGCAGATGGAAGAGGGTTCTCACCCCCACTTTGACAATATTGTGGGAAATTAGCCCACCCTTCTCTCAGGAAAGGTCTTGAAAAGTTGATATTAATATATTTTGACTTAGTGCTGAGGAGTTTTGATGGAAGACTGCAGAGACACTTGAAAATCTGATATTCCATTGAGAATCTCTTCTAGTCTACACTGAGAGTTAGAGACCAAATGTAATATCTGTTCTGAGATTCAGACCCACTTGTCCAAGGCAGCAGATACTCCTCCAGTCCCCGATTTTTCATCCCCTATTTTAGCTCTAAGTTTAAAATCCAGCAGAAAACACACACCTCAGAAAAAGCCCTTTGCTTTGTTCTGTTTGGTTCTAAACAACCTCTTCTGCTGATTGTGGGGAGGTCTTCAGGAGCCATTCCAATGCTGGATTTGCCATCTGTTTGCTGAGGGACTTACTGGAATAGTCTGCCCAGTAAGTGATCCAGCTGGCTGGGCACTCCTAGGTGCTGGACTGTAATGCAACAAGGAGGAAAGACACACTTATGGATATGTCAGAAAATGCCATTTGGTTTGAAGTGTTCCAGTGTCACTTTATTTAGGAAACCAAGCAGGTCGAGCAAGAAAGATGACTATTCTACATCTTTTCTATGTTCTCTATAATCTTCCTCTCCAACTCCTCAAAGAGGACAAAAATATGAACAAAAATACAGTAAGATGCTTTTCATGTTGTGTCTTGCTATAATTCCTCATTCCAGGCTGGTTCTGTGGAAGAAATGACCAAACTTTACTCACTTTCTGTTGTGAAAGTTTTAAAAAAGTATGTTTCCAGCTGAATTTCCTACTGCTGTACTCGCTCTGCCTGCAATGGGTTTGGCTTTCACAGCCTGGGTAGGTTCAACATGGCCATGAGGGATTTGGAAGACCTCACAGGGAAGACCTCCTACAGTCAGTGGTGAATGCTGTCCCTTCAGTCAGAAAATAGCCTTTTAGCTTCGAGGAGGTATTGCCTCAGTGTCCCAGGAGAGGGATCTGCTCCTGGAAGGATCTGCTTTCCTTGAGTGCTCTCAAGACTTTGACCACTCTTTCAAATGCCTTTATGGGAGAATTGTGCCAGTTCACTCCAATATCCTCTCGACATCTGGGGGTGTTTCCATCCTGAGTAGGGACGGTTATTTCCAAAATCTGGAGGTTCTTTATGGAGAAAGTCCTACTCATTTCCCTTTATTAAGAAATCATGGAATTTTTTAGAAAGTGCCTTGTTTAAACCATCTAAAGCTTTAAATGTCAGAACTCCAACTGGAGTACAGCTCCCAGGCCTCTGGTGTTACTGCATTATTCCATGAAAAACCCAACACATGAAGTGGGTTGATCAGCTTCCAGTTGATTAAAGAAGTTCTCCAGAAGAACAGTCTAATTCGGAGTTGACAAAGGCATGGAAACTGTGTCTGCTTCCAATAAAACTCCCTGCCTCCTTGCCAGGCACAGAAGTAAAAAGACTTCAAACTCCTGGCCATGAACTTGCCTCATGTTTTAGGATTGCTGCAAGGGTTGCTAAGAAATTACCAGAATATCACCTGCATATAAAACCAGTGTGTTCTTTGACATAGTTTCTTGTCTCTTCCCCCATCCCAGTAGCAGCACATCAGCCTGATCTGGGGTCCAGGCTACTCCTTTTATGCCAGCCCAGTAAACCCCCAAGCATGAACTGGAAAGTGCTTTAACCAGTGATTTCTGGCCAGAATTTGACCAGATTTGTTGTTCTGTTGAAAGAACAATGAGCAGAGGTGTTGTTCTTCCCTAATTGGACTGTGTGTTGACAAATGCTTTGGAGGAAGGTGTTGGGGCTGGTTATTGCTTTCTGGTGCCAGTGCTGAAGGTGCTGGTGGCCCTGCAGAGCATCGTGCTGGCTTCATTTGGTGCGTGTTCTGTACCCTGTGGTCTGGGATTCATTCTCTGCACTGCAATGTGCTTTCTGGAATCCCACTCCAGCAGTGACTCTCTGACATGTGGTTCAAACCTTCCTCTCGTTTCAGACATGATTTTATTAGTGAGGAGATCTCTGGACAGCTTTAGGCTGCTGTGAATTTCCAAGGGCTGCGTCCCGACCAGTATCACTTTCCAATTTCATTCCCCTCAAGAAATTCTGTCAACAGCTTCTCCCAATTCCATTAATCTTGTGTTTTACCATCTTAAAGCCTCCCATTCTCTCAACTCCCTTAAAGATGTGACCAGTGTTTCTCCTTGAGTGCTGACAATTACTCTCTCATTCTTATGTGGAGCTGCTCTCCCTGCTAAGAACCACATGCAGTTTTCAATAATACCTATTCATCAGTAATGTATAGAGTGAGCCAGGTCTGGATTTCCACACTGAGGTACTGATGTGTTTTACATACCTTTCCTTTCTCAAAAGGGATTTTCTGTCTCTGAACACTAAATATGAGAAGCATTTTTCAAATTCTTTGACAGAATGCTTTTAACATATCAGCAGGGTTAATAAATCTTTCCCATTTGTTCTGTTCACATTTATTCATAGTGAAGTATTGATCAGGAACAAGCGGGGATTGTGAGGACAGTTCTCAAAGGAAAGTGATCTATGGTGCTAAAAGGACACTGATACAAATGGTTTCACTTGGAGCTGTGCTCCTTTAGCCACGAGGATGTTTTCCCAACATTAAGGAAACCCAGAAAGAGAACATTGAACCACCCCAGACCACCAAGCTGTGAGAGCTCTCTGCATTAAGTTTTCAGATTTGCTTTTCTTCATCCCTTTTCCACTGTAGTGCTCTTGAATAACACAAGCATTTTATCTCTCCAAAATTCAAACAACTAATGGGCTCCAAGGGGCTGATTGAAATCAGGGATGGGGTGACACAGGGTACAATAATATTGGTGTCAGTTGGGAACCGTATTTCACCTTCTGTCCATGTCTCTGGAATATCCAGGGGGTTATCCTGGCATTGTATGATTTTCTCTATGGCTCTCTCTCTGTATTCTTTATGGTTGTGCAACAATTAAATCAGTTTGTCTTCAGACAGATGGAGAGACATTTTTGTTTCTATTTGATTTGGTTGAAGGATTATTTGGGAATTCTCCAACAGCTTGTGCTCACAGGTGATCCATGGGATGGCCTTGGAGCAGCACAGTGAAATGGAGTGCAAATTCCACAACGTGGTTGGAAGCTTCCTCTGGAAGAATTAGCAAAGAAATTTTCAAATAGTAGTCTTGTTGGAAAAATTCTACACTTGCAGCATCTTTCAGCTATGTCAGACCTGAGGTTCTCCTGTTTCTTCAAGGGGTTAGAAAAGTGAGCAAAAAAGAACAAATATAAGTAACAAAAAATAATTCAAATAAACAAAAAGAGCAACAAATCCTTTTAAAAAGGGTAGTGAAAAGGACCAATATTCAATGAAAGGGGGAAAAAAATCTAAAAAGAACAGCATTGACAAAAATCTGAGATAGTGCTGAAAAATGGCAAATCAGCCTTTTTTTTCAAGGATAAATTAATATTGGGAAAATGAACTCTTGGGGTGTATGTGGGGAGATAAATGTTCTTCTGTGGACAGTTCACACTGTCCCTCATTCCCAGCAAAATGTTGACTGATTTTGGGATATTCAAAGGAATAACCAGGATAAAGAACAGTCAAAACCAAAGGAGAGCTGGAAAGGTGAAAGGTGACTTATCCTAATTAGAAAAACATGGAATCATTAAATTTGGAAAAGACCTCTAAGATCACTGAGTATCTCAGTTTTGATAAAACACTAGGCAGGGATATTATCCTACAAATATTCATGGAAAAATATTCATGGAGTCTCAATACCTCAAGTCCTTTCATGAAGATGGGATGGAAAGAGTGGTGGTGATGAGGTCCATGATGGGAAGGGACAGGATGCTGCTCTGAGAGGAGAAATTCAGTCTAAATGTCAGAAATAATGGGAAATATCTTGAGTTGTGAATAATCTTAGATTTGGTAAGAGATCTCTCATTTAGGGCTTTTAAACCAGCCAGTGCCATAGGAGATTATCCTGAATTAGCAAAGAAACTTCCTGGATGACCTAAACAATTTTCCATTTTGAGTTTCCGTGAGTCTGTAATTCTGTGAGGGTTTTTTTCTCTGTTGGTCTTCATATGAAAAAGTTTCTCAACACATCATTGGTTTTTTTTGTTGGTTTTTTTTTTTCTGTCTGGTCATTGGAATTCCTGCTTAAAATTCTGGTGACACATTGTGCTTTTGTCAGCCTTGGCAAGAAGGCAGGAATGGGGCATGAGATCCCCCAAGGAGAACAGAATGTCAAAATGGAGTTGTGGCACGAGAAGAGTCGGCAAAGTTTGGAATTGGGAGTCTATTTTTAGCAGCTAAAGATTGTTCCAAGGTTAAAGGAACATACAATTCGGGGGAAGGTGGAGGGAATATTTGCCCTCCCTGGAGGGAATCCAAGAGGATTGCAGAATAAGAGGTCAGAGGAGCAAGGGGAGGGGAGGGGATTTGTGACACAGCTGTTTTGGAAAACAAAAAGCCAAAGAAAAAAAGAGTTGGATGGTCATTCCTTACGTTGTATCCTGCTGAAGGGTTTTTCAGTGGTGGAGTGGAACAAATGTACAGTCATATTTAAGGCATCAGACCACCTACATCTTAACAGATCCACAAATTGACGTTAATGAAGCCATTTATGTTTCAAAAAAAATTTAAATTCAGCTGGAAAAATAGAATGAATGCTGAAACACTGGCTGACTTGTTCAAACCAGCTTTCCAAAGCAGTATTTGATATGTTTGCTGGAGAAAGGAGCAGAAAGGACAAAGCTGTCTAAGGGAGATGTATCTCAGGCAATATTTCCCTTCAACATGTTTTTGACCAACAGGTTATAACAGGGACAGATGTTTGTGCATAAAAAAAGAAGCAGCAGTTTTTTGCTTTTGGCAGAAAAAAATGAACATTTGTGCAGTGTAGGACCCTTTTGGAATCATTTACTAGAGATAAAAATTGCTAATGCAGCAAGATCTATTCATTGTAAATTAGTGATGCCCAAACTGGGAAAACAGTGTGATCTTTATTTTTAAGTGGCATTTGTGAACTATGTAAATCTCATATGGTTTTTCTGGTGTGGTTATTTAAAAAATTGAAATTGTAGGTTTTTTTCTCATGGGAATATTTCGTTGACTCACTTTTTCAAAAAAATGGATAACAACTCAAAATTTGAAGCAGAAAAAGGACGAATTTTTGCTACATTTTTCTTTGCCCTGAAGAACTGCAAGTTTCCTCTAAGGAAATACGGAGTGAATGTTTAAGCTACATCTAAAAACAATCAGTGTGTGTATTCCAGTGCGTGCACAAGTCAAACTGCTTTTTATGCAGGTTAAGAACGTGCTCAGGATTATTTCCTTTCACCTGCCAATCCACAGTTACCCACACAAGCCTTGGATGTGCATAGCAGTCTTTCAAAGGTTGTCCTCTGTGCTTGAGGATAGAGCAGAAAGCCAATATTGTTCATTTGAGGGCTATTTTTAATGGCTACATATAGAGAGCTCTCTAGAGTTGCCATAAATATCCTGTTTGCTTTGTTGCTCTTTCATTTGACTCCCTTGGTATCAACCAGACTATTCTTTCTAAAACCTTTTACTATATCCCTGCTGCTCCCTTTGGAGGAGAAAATCAGGGAAACGCATTTGCAGGGGGAAAGGTCTATTTATCCAGCAATGAGTAACTTTTAAAAATAGTTAAATCAATTTAGAACAAACTTTCAACAGCAAACGCTCACCTTTGGATGGAGATCAAGAATGGAAACTCTCAGACCAGAAGGAATTCGTGCAGGATGTAATGAGAAATAAAGAAATGTGAGTGAGTCTGGGGGGTGCCAGGACTGAAATAACACCAGGTCACCCCCACTGCCAGGCAAAACTGCCTTTCCTCCCTCTCACACAGCACACAAATGTCTAACATTTCGCTGAGAGTGTGAAGTGCAAATCCAAGCACCCACAAGGATTAATTTACATGCCCAAGTGGGGAGCTGGGCTTAAACAACCAGCTCAGCCTTGGATCACACGTGTGCACAAGTCCAAATGCAGCTATTTGAGTGCCTTCAGAGCATTTTGTTGTTGCTAAAGGCACGTGTAATATTGGGCTCGTTGAGATGAGCCAGGTGAAATCAGATCCTCTTTTCCTCCTGCCCTGCTCTGCCTTTCTTTCTGCTGAGTGTCAGAAAAGCTGATTGAATTTGTCCAACTCCTGCCCTCAGCATTGGAGCTAAAGTTTATCCAGTTTATCTCCATCTTCCTTCTATTCTTTTTGCTATTGAAAATTTTGGTTTCCTCATTCAGAAGTTCCTTGGAAGAGGGAAATTCTCCTTCTGCAGAAAAGCACTTACGTGCTGGAGCAGAGGGTTATTTTAATTTTTTTAATAAAGCAGATGTTACATTTCTGACCTTTTCCCATGCCCATTCTCCAGGCTGGCATGTGCAGACTCCAGGAACTCCACTGTCTGCTGTCCCTCACACCTGGGCTCAGAGCCTGCCCTCACCAGGAGGGCTTTGCTTCCCCAACAAGCTGAGGAAAATGCCTTCCAGCAGCTCCTCTCACCTCGTAAAAGCTGGAGTGTGAATTGTCAGCACATGTAGGAGACCCTGCAGGCTCCAGGGTCACTGAATCTTTCCTGTTCTCCCTCCAGGACCTCATTGCCATTGTGGCTGCAGCATCATTCCCTCCTTGGGTGCTCCTCTTCCTCTTGTGCTCCCACATGTTGCTGGGAACTTGCTGGGAACATGGGATGAGGATCAATCCCAGCTTTTTATGCCTATAGATAATTTTTGCTGGACATGCAGCTCTCCTGGTCACCCAACATATGGCTTTTAGGATCATCCCCAGCACAAGTGCCGAGACAGGGATTTGCAGATGGAAGGCAGGTGGTGGTTACATAATCCAGCCATTGTAGGTGCTCTGGGTAATTGCTGCCAAAAATCTAGCAACTGAAAGCTGGAAAGGGACTTTGGACAAGGGCCTGGAGTGGCAGAACAAGAGGGAATGGCTTCAAATTGCCAGAGAGCAAGGTCAGATGGGATATTGGGAAGAAATTCTTCCCTGTGAGGGTAGGGAGGCCCTGGTACAGGTTGCCCAGAGAAGCTGTGGCTGCCCCATCCCTGGAAGTGTCCAAGGCCAGGTTGGAGCAGTGGGATAGTGGAAGGTGTCCCTACCCATGGCAGGAGGTGCAACAAGATGAGCTTTAAAGTCCCTCCCACCACAAACCATGGTATGATTCCATAAGTTTATGATCTCAGCTGGAAAACCAACAGTTATAGAACAGGAACACATAGCAGTGAAGAAAAAGCACAACACAGTCACAGCCATGGTAGATGTTTGTGCTTCTCAAGGATCGATAGCACCTGTCTCCCCAGAGGAAAATCATGGGGAATTGTAGATGCCATTGTAGCCTTGTCTGCCTTATTAGGTTAAAGGACTCCTGTTTTGGCCTTTGCTTGAGGGTATTCAGTTGCCTTTGCCCAGCAGGAGCTGAGGTATGCTGAATTAAGATGATATATTTCACAGACAGGTGGAGAACGGAATCATTTCTTCAGACAGGAGGAAAAAAAAAAAGGTGTTTAGAAAGTCTATCTTATGCTACAGAATAACCAAATCATTGTATATCAGGGACTTATATCTTATTATATATAGCTTTTAAGTTCCTTGTAAAATTACAAGGTTGGCTTGTACAGTGTGTTCCCAAAACAGAGGTTTGTGGATCCCAATGATAATTACACATATCTGCACACCCTTGCTTGTCCAGGATGGACAGGCAATGAAAGGATGACATTGCTTGGATGTTTTCTGCATCCCAACTCATGGAATGTCAGACCCCAGGTCTTGTAAAACATGATGCCATTGTTGCCTTCAACATGATGTCTGTTAAGGGAAGTGGCTCCTGGAGGGATGGGTGTTACTGTCCTGCCCGGGAGAGGGTGAAAGAGAGAGCAGGGAAGGAGAAGGAAAAGAGGAAATTCTGAGGATATCTTGATCCTGTTGTTTTATGGCTTCAAAGTCCAGTGACTCAGGCAAAGATGTCAGACCTGGTCCCTGGATTGGATGTCCCCAGAAAGGAGGTGATAAAACAGCCACCATCAGCTCTTGGCTGTGGATGGTGGGAGATGCTGGTGCCCCTGGGGGGTGAGGGCATTTGCTGTTTGGACTTTTCTAAAGAGTGAAGATCCCCCAGGGCCTGTGGCAGCTTGGTGGGGAAGGACCGTGCTGCTGCAGGGGGGTCAGGTGGCCAAAAGGAGCATTTCTGGCAGCTAAACACATTGGATGGCTCGGTCCTGCCCAGGAAAAGATGGCACCATGTCAGTGACACTACAACCCACATTGCAGCAGACAGGTTTGCTCACTACTGTCCCCACAAGGAAGCCTGACAGATGCTCATGGCCATCCATCTATTACACCTAAGAGGGAAAGGCTCCCACTCCAAATACTTTATCCCACCGGTGACACCGTGACAAACAACGGGCATCCACGAGACAAAAAGCAAAGCTTTTGAGTTGTCAGCATTGCTGGTGGTGGCTCACAGTGAAATCTGGGCAGAGTGTGATCTGTTTACACATTGTAAGTGAGTAAAAACACCCCTTTTGTGTCCCCCCAAAGCCATTAAAGCTCTGAGGAGTCAGCAGATGAACTGGAGTGGTTAAACTCATTAACATCAGGTTAACTCCCATTGTGAAGCTCCTGGCTCAACATCAGAGGGCAATAAAACACCAAGAGCAACATGATGACTGTTATGATCAGGAAATTTGGGACATGTGTCATTAGAGGGAACAAACAGGGCAGCAGAGGTGTCTGGCAGCAACACTGCTGAGTGTTCATTGCCATTCACTCCCCCTCCATGTTCCTCTTATGCCCTTTATCAGCTTCCTCCGATGTTGGGTGCAAACAAAGTCTGGCCCTTACCTGAGGGTCAGAGAGATGAGAGACAGTGTTAGACAGGATATTCCCAGCATTTTCAATGCTTCCTCTTTGGTGCATTATGAATGTCTGACTGACATGGCCAAGCGAAAGTGCTGCAGGTTCCCGCGGGACCCGTGTGGCTGTAAAACTCACAAACATAATAATAACAAAGTCATAAATTCTGACCTGTGGTACAGTCCCAGCCGAATAACAGCTCCCCAGCTGTGGAATATGTGCCCTTGTTGTGTGAAGGTGGCAGACCTGGGAGTAAAGTTCACCTCGTATTTGTCAGGTTGTGTAGAACCAGGCCTGTTTAATGATCTAAAAGCAGCCAAAAGCCCCAGCACAGGACAGATGCCTAACTGTGTTTTGAGCCTGTTGTGATTTACTGAATATTTTGTGAGCAGAGAAAGCTTAAAAAAATAGATGATGAGGGACAGATAACAGAGCTGGGGCAGCAAGTGGTGATGATCCCATCACAAAGGATGGGGTTATCCCCCTCAAAACACCCAGGATTTTTTATCTTCAGAGCTTTACCCTCAATGCCTTCAGGGCATGAGGAGTGGATGCAGCCTGAGAGGAGGGATGCAATAACCCACGGCTGTTTCTCCTTCTTGCTGCAGTGATTTCTTCCTTACAAACTCAAAGCCCTGAAAGACCTTAGGAAAGCTCAAGGCTTACAGAAAGGCAGGGAGCTGCACTGGGTGAGTATTAGGGAATCCTGACAGAGTAATAAGCTAATTTCTACAGAGTAGGAAGAGTTCAACTCAAAAAACCTCCAAGTACCCCACGGCTGCCTTTGACATGTGTTGATAGCAGGGAGATGCACATAGGAGAGGTCAGGGAGAAAGCTTGATAGGGACAGCCAACCTCAGGAGCGGATTTTCCAGGGAAAAGGAACTTGGGAGATGACTTCTTCATCCCCCCATCGCCTCTGTCAGACTGGGACCGTGTCCACCTCCAGCCCCAGTGACAAGTGGGAGCGGGCTGTGTGCCATCCAGAGAAGGAAGGACGAGATGATTTGTTTTTGTGTGTGTTTTTCTTTCCATGTCTGCTACTTGGAAGGAAACATGTCTGCTTTTTGAGAACAATGCTGCCCAGGGCCGTGGGAGTGAGTTAGTGATGTGTGCGAATCCCAATGCAGACCCCGTTCCCAGGCCGGCCCTTGGCCGAGTTCAGCTCTGCACCAGCCCCTTGCAGGGGGTTAAACACTGAATGAGGAGGGCTGGGGGCAATTGGGAAGTGCAGCCCCTTCCTCCCTTTATGGGGAGAACCTGCTGTCTACAGAGATTGTCTGGGCCTTCTTGAACACCCCTCAAATCCTTGGTCTGCAACCCATGACCTGCACTCTTACTTTAATTGTTCCTCTCCTTCTTACCCCAAAAGCTTTCCCATGGGCTTCTCTTGCAGCTATTTCTTCTCCTCCATCCATATGCCAATGGACTGATGAGGACAATAAAATGGGGATAGGACAGAAACCAAACATCTTCTTCAGCTAGAACCAAGTGGAGTTAAGTCAAATTTCCTCATCTTGAGACAACAAAATACACTTGAAAGTTGTGAAACTCCTGCCACACATTCCACATCTTTATTAATCCCATCAAGTGTTGCACGTCATCCTTCTCTACAGTCTGCTTTTGGAAGCAGAGGGGGCTCCATGGGTTGTTACAGTGATATTTAACTCCTACCAGCCTCCAGTCAGGTCATGTTTTGTTCTGGTGCTTCCTACACATCACGTTTGGAAGGGAAATTTGGACTACAACTTGCTAATCCCACTTGTAAGGGCTGATTTTTGTATCCCGCAGGTACAAACCAGCATATTAAGGATTCCCAGCCAGCTCTCTCCAAACTGACCAAAAGCACTTGGCATAAATTAGGGAATGTTCAGAAAGGCTGTAATTTCCATCTCTGTCTCATCAGGTCAGGACTGAGAGCAGGAGGTGTTACAGAGGAGTCAAAAACTATGAATTTAAATCCCTGATTTGCTCAGTTGGTTACAGCCTGATGCCAATAACACCGAGGTCATGGGTCATTCACTTAAGAGTTGGAACTGGATGATCTTCATGGATCATCCTTTCCAACTCAGAGTATCTGTGATTCCATGAAATTTGGAGTTATTGAGGTGAAGGGGATTGACAAGAACTGCAAAGACACCTTTGGAAGAGTTTAGGGCATTACCCTGATCTCCACACAAGTACTGAGCTGAGAAAATACATTCCAGCAACAGGGACCAGCCAGGATTTTACTCATTTCACAGCATTTATCGTCACTTCATAGCTCCCTGGGACATTACGATCCTTTGAGTCAGGCCATGCCCAGAGCTGGGAAGGCTGAGGAGGGAAGTTGTCCTCTCTCCCAACAAAACAAAGCCTTTTTGGAGTCCTTTACGGTGATCCTTGAGTTCTGCAGATCACCTTTAGTATAAACTGTTGGCCTGGCACTTCAGGGAGAGCTTAAACAAGGCGCCTTAACACACTTCCCGTGTTCTCCCGGCACCGTCCGCCTGCCCAAGCCCGGCTATGGCAGCGTTGAATGGGACCTTAGTTTTTAGGATAAACACATCCATCACAAAGCTGTTTGGCGTGTGCTGGCACCCTCACCCCCTCTATGAAACCCCTTTTGAGGACTCTGTGTCCAGAGCCCACATCTCTGCTCCAGTTTTCACTCCCCAACCTGCTTTTTCCAACGCTCCCCAAGCAAAATCCCACAGTTTCCCAGGAACGAGAAGAGGCACAAGAAAACAAGGGCCACTTTAACCCCTGATTTAAAGCTATAGATCCCTCCTGGTTTAGTATATTTAGTTTGGGCACAGTTCTGAAACAAAAGGTACAAAGGAGCCAAGTTGTTGGGGCAGGGGGAGGGAAGAAAGTTGGTTTGATTTTGAGAGCCTTGGAAGATCATTAAAATTTCATAACAGGCAGAAAAAAAGGGTTGTTTGCTTATAAGGTCTCTAGTGTTTAAAGAGCTAGAGACAAAACTGCCGAGCAGTATATTCCAGTTTATCCTGTGGAATAGGAAGGAATGGCCCCAGACATAATTACAAGTAAGTAGTGCAGCGAGAGAGGGGAAAAAACTCAGGAAATCTGATGTCTAAGAGCATTTCTTTCGCCGCTGTTTAATCAGTTTTCCCGGCTGTTTGTTTGTGGGGACTTTTTCCGACCTGCCTCGGTCGGAAGGCGTTGGATCCTTTCGTGGTGGACACGCGGGATGGGGAGAATTTTTGCTTCTGAAATTTTGGGGCAGCTGAAAGCAAAGCCAGGGAACAAGGGTGAAATGTGAAGTGTGTTTTGTGAGTTTACGGAGTTGAAATTCGGAGTGTGGGGTTGCAGGGGTGATCTCGCTGCTCACTGACTTTTGAGTTTTTATCCACTGAACAAGCAACATGAGAGGGATTTTTACAAAATGGTATCTCATTAATATTTCTACCTGGCAAAAAAAAAAAAAAAAGAAAGGGAATAATAACATTAGTGGTTCTAAAGCAGCAGGGAGATGATGATGAATGTTGGGCTGTATGTGAAAACTAGACAGGGCTGTATAGTTTTTAAAAAATATGTGCTATTTCTGTTCTTGAGCTTCACTCTTTAAAAATACATTACCATTGAAATGGAATTTTAGAAGGGAATAACAACACTGGCAAAATATTTCTCTGCAACACAGAAGTCCTGATCTGAAAAACAAAATCGGTCGTAAATCTTAGAACACGTTAACAGCCTCAATATATATAGAAATTTAACATTATAAAATATCCTTCCCAGTACAAAATAACATTTAAAACCAATGTGTTATAATGATACAAACAGTAGTAAAGGGATTATATTCCTGTCAAGATTGTAGATGTCAGTTCCGTTTTAAAATCACAGTACAGTACTTCAAGAAATCATTAATAGTGATTATAAATTTATATATTACATCATACGTATTTATGAAGAGCAGAAACTTATTGCATGATATTTTATATTTATACTTTATTATGAACCTACTTTTAGTTGTCTGTAATTTGTACAACATCACTATATTTAATGGCAGAGTTCTTGCAGTAAAAGATATATATCTTAATTTTCTGTTTTACCAAAAGAAAAAATCTAGAAAAAAATAATCTTACTTATAATTTCCTGTAGTTAAAAAATAAGTAACCTGCAATCTGAACACAAAGAAAACACATTGAATTATTTCTGAAAAATGCATATTTTCTGTCTGATTTAATGAGTGTAGAATGTTGTCCTTCCTCTGTCTGTACCTAATACATACACATTGTACCCATAAGAGCAGCTTTATAATTAGAGAAAGCATTTTTAAAGGTATATAGCTAAATTTAAAATTAAATCCTATTATCTCTTGGGGGACTTTTGCTCCTAAAATCATTACATACAATAAATTGGTCCTCTGATTTGAAATGTTCATTCCACAAGGAAAATTAATGTTATTCTATTACGATATAATTTTCTACTTATTTTTCTATCTCCTGGGAAAAGATCAGCTTCCTTACTTTTCAATTTTCTCCTACATGAGTATACAAATAAAACAGATTATTTTTGTGGATTGTACATACATGAACTCTCATTGTTTTAAGGAGTTTCCTGATGGGAGCCTGATCCAAGCAGCGTTGGAGTTAAATGAGTCATTTCTATCTGCTGCAAAGGGATTTGGATCTGAACACTGAACTCCTTACAAACTGCAGGCTGAACTTTCATAGGAACATGAATTTAATCATTTTGCAAAATCAGGAATAGTTACCCATGGAGTATTTTAGGTTGTAGTCAGAGAGAGTAGTTTGGTCTGATAATGACATTTTCCTCCAGGTACTTTGGACTGATCAGTGGCTTGGTGTGTAATCCAACCTTTCAGCTTATTTCTCACCCTTGCTTTAATAAAACACTGTGCTTTGCCATAATGTTTGTAGAGAAAAACATAACAAATTTTTAACCTGATTCTGATTTTATAAATTTTAAAAATAGACAATCCTATTACTCATAGAAGAGCCGATTCTACAATTTGATAATTAACAGAGTGACCTGAAATCTCATTACGTCTGTTAGAAAATGGAGAAGTCAGAATGCTTACAGGAATTCTGGAGTCAGTGAGGGTTCAAATGCTTTTTGCCTCCATTTCTCTCTCGCTTTTATACTTTTTATTCCTTGTGTTGCGTGAGCTTTTCCACAAAGCTTTCTTTGGGAGCAGGGAGGAGGGTCTGAAAAGGGTCAGCTTAGTCTAAACGCAGTATGGAAACAAGGGCTATGTTGTCACATCAGGTTTGCTCCACACTTAAAATCTGCCTTGGGTCTCCATGTCCTGCCATAATGCAAATGAGAATGTTCTTGCTGGGAACATGTCATTCCCGTGAATGCTCTGGGCTGTCATGGAAAGCTCGTGGGAGCGAGGCTGCAGCAAGTCCTCCTGATTTAAGAGCTATTACTGATGCTGCTATTATTACTTTGCAGGGATACAGCAGGGATTCACAACCTCAGTTCTCAACCTTTCCCTTATTTCTACATGGAAAAGAGGGAAGTGGCAAGGCTCCCAGCTGGGCACATTTGTCGTCCCGGTATGGAGGAATAATCGGAGCAAGGCTCCTGGTATGGACTTTCACTTGTAAAAGGAACCTCCTTCAGGTTGTTTTTCAGGCAGAAAGCTTAAAAAATGCAACTCTTGTTTAAATGGACCCAAAAAAAGAATCAGTGGGTGCAGTTTTTTGCACATGCTCCAGATAATGCAATTTTTGAGCCCAGAAATCTTCTGGGCTTTGCCAACCCAGACGGCTGGGGGTGAAATGAGGGTGTCACGGTTGCTTGTGGCAGGGGAGCTCACACTCCAATATTCCTCTCCCTGATTGCCTGATCCATGTTCCATAATATGTGAGCCACCCCAAAAAGCCACTTAAAGAAATGGTTGAGGATCAAGCTTGTATGGGATGAGTTAAAAGTTGGATTCTACTGAATTCCTATTCTGTTTGTTCAGGCAAAATTCACAGGATCCCAGTACAAAAAGTACAAAACAGACCAGAAGTGCCAGTGGCAAAATCATGGTGGATCATTCCCGATATCCCGTACAACCAACTTCCCAATCCACTCCCACCCTTGCATAGAAATCTTGGCTGGCTCAGGGATGCAGTTTGGAACCTCTCTGCTCCAACACTTGTAAATAAATGCCTTTTAATCTCTGGGTTTTCATACTCAGAAGAAAATTGTCTCTGGCCATAAAAAACATCCTTTAGTAGCTCTAATGAGGGCAGACCAGCCAAGTGTTCAGCATGGCATGGAAATGCTTCCTGCAGGCTTGGAGCCATAGGTATGTCCTTTTTCTTCCTTTTGTCTTGATCCTGACCCAGCCAGTCATGTGTTGTTCTTTCTGGGGGATGGCAACTCTGAAAATGCCAAATATTTGATTGTTTTTGTTGTTAAGAAAATGGTCCCTGCAGGAGCTTTTTCGATGTCACTCTTGGGGATGTGCAGGGCCAGGAGTTAGACTCCATGATCCTTATGGGTCCCTTGAACTCAGCATATTCTGTGGTTCTGTGATTCTATGGTCTGCCAAAACCCTTAAACTCTCAGAAATTGTCCTCAGCACTGGTGTTATCACAGCTCCAGCACCCCTGGAGAGGATGAAGCTCCTTATCCTTCTGTGCACCTCAACACAGCCCCTGTCTGCTGCAGAGGCAGGACAGGGGTTGGGGATGAAGTGGATAAATGAGCTTGTAATAGGTTGGGGAGCAGCTGTAAAACCCAATTTGCCAAACTGGGCAGAGAGGCAGCCTGTCCTTTCCCACTCCCAGTGAAGTCTCTTCCTCCTGACAGTTTGCTGAAAGGACCTCCATTGTGTGTTATTTAGCACATCTGGGAATTTATTGCAAGCTGATGCTTTCTGTTTTCTATCTCAGTGGCACAAAAAGAAGATGTGGAGGAACAATTCATCCCAGATCTCCGACTCCACGCTGCATCCAAATGTGGTAAAACCCTGGAAAGCTCTGACGTAGGAAAGCCCTGTTTGTCCCGGCCTGATCCTGAATGACACTGACACCCACTGACTTTTCCCTGTAACAGATGCTTAGGAAAAGTATGAGAATTGGAATAAACAGTAGGAAAAAAAAGAGGCTTATTTCTAAAATACACCCTTTAAATGCAGGGCACTGGAATGTGTGGCAGGGCTGGAATACACTGACCAGATTCCTCCTATGTCCTGACTTTATTACCCTGCTGAATACGGAGAAAGGGAAAGAATAAAGCCTTTGCAGGCAGGATAAAGCTCAAATCTCAGCTTCTTAGACTCAATAAAGGAGCAAGGAAAGATGGTTCATGGCAGAGAGAATCTCCCTGGTAATTTCCTCACTCTTCTGTTCTACCCACCCAGAAGTTGCACTGGAAGATGCTGATGGCTGTGTTATACACAAAACAGGGATTTTCCAGCCAGAGACCAGGCTGTGACCATAGGGCAACCATATCCCAATGCCTTCCCTGCCCTTTACCTCAGTTAGCCCTTTGCAATAGCTGCTATGAAATCATGTTCCCAACAGCAAGAACACAAAATAACTCATGATGTGCCTCAAACTGTGAGAAAAGAGTATCTGATCCTCCCCAAACACAGACCTGCTCACTTCAAAGGGGGCAATATTTAGATTGTAATCAACAGCGCCTTTAATTCCCTTTCCTGGCCCAAAAATTCCCTTCAAAACATGTTTACTCAGCCACACTTTCTGCCCATCCAGAAAGTCTGCAGTGACCAATGTACAAGGTGGGGAACACTTGGATCTGAGCTGTGCTCCAAGGCAATGCCTGGATCCCAGGGACCATCCCAAGGGCTACAAGCCCTGACACCCCAGGACCAGGAATTTTCTCCTGGCTCATTTTATTTATAACCACCACGTTTGGGCAGGGCTACTGACAATCCAGATTTCTGTGTTTTCCACAACACTTCCTAAATTAAAGCTCTCTCCCATGTAAGTGAGCAAAGAAACTTCCTCCCTGTCTCAGGGATGAGAAAATAGGAGCAAAGAACCAAATTGCAGTCTCAAAGTGTGATTTATAACTCCCAGGAGATACATGATATTCCTTTTACCATCTCTTTGCTGACTTCAAAATCTCAGAGTGACCAGCCTGGCAGAATGAAATTCCTTCAGTTCTCAGATACTGTGATAAATATTTAATAAATAATCAAATTAAAACTGAACGTTGCTTGCATTTTTTTTTCCTTCAATCTGCTTCTGTAGCTTCTTGTGTTGTTGTTTATGAAACAGTTTTATTAACTTATTATCAAAGCTGGCATTTGTTATACAGCAAATTTAAGTTTCACAGTTAATGGATGTTTTGTGGCCTGGGAAAAAGTAAACATAAACTGAAAAAGTCACTTGTGCCTCTTCTTGTTTTGGCTCAATAAGAATTAATATCAGATGTGTAAATGGTGAAATTCCTTGAAGGAAATGCATCTCCTTTGTTAAGGGACTGTTAGCTGGAAACACCAGAGCCTCAGATGATGTAATAGCCAGACGTCTGCAGACTTTAAGAACAATTGTCATTTATTTCCAGGAATAAGAGGAAATTTCTTTCTATTTCTCTTCCCACATCACTCATCCTAGCAGGGAAAGATGTTTTCCAAGGCATTTCAGCAGTCACTAAGGACATAGTTCTGTAGGGGTCACTCCACCCGACAGACAGATGAGGATCTAGTGTCAAAGCAAGGAAAGACTGAGAAGTCATGATATGAGAACAGAGACAGACTGATGAGTCCACCCTGCTGATAGTGCTGAATTATTCAGGGGCTAAAGATGAAAGGTGACTGTGAGGAGATGCCAAAAATCCATCTGGAAGTACATGGCCGAGTGAGAAAACATCAGGTTAAAACTCAGGATAGAGAAATGTCGAGTGATGCACATGGGGGAGGAGGATGTTGGAAACCCTCTAAACTAACTTTGACTCTAAAACTAACTGTAACCATTGAGGAGAGTTAGAGCTATGATAATGATTGTCTTCTAAAATAGTTTGCATTTGTAACTCTCAAGAAAGACATGAAGAGGAGTGGGAGAAAAAAGAGAGAGAGAGGTGTTATTTTATAAACCTTTGGTGCATCTCCACCTGGAATAACTGAAATTTTCCATCTCCTAAAGGAACTAGTCAAACTGAAACAGGCTTAGGGGATGGCACCAAGGCTAAAGACTTAGTCTTCAGTATGAGGCCCATTAAATGGACTATGTTTCTCCAGCCAGAAAAGGGATGGTTGAGAGGATATGATGGAGTTCTCAGGAATTATGAATGAGAAGGAAGGAATAGAAAACAGCTGTTTGCTGGTTTTTCTTCTAACACAAAAACTCAGAAGCATGAAATGAAACTGGTAGCTGGCAGTTTAAACCAAGAAGGAGCAATCCTTGACACCATGCTTTGTCATCCTGTGGAACTCCTTGCCACAGGATACTGGGAGTGCTAAAAGTTTACTGGATGCATTCAGGGAAGAAACACTCATCAGAGGTTTTTAAAATCCATCTGGGTTTTGTATTAAACAGAAAGACTCCATGTCTGGTTCAGAAAGTGCCTGAGCCAGAAACCACTATAGGCTGGGCAAGTATTTTGGGGGAAGTATTGCTATAGAACTGACCTACATTTGTCCTTTCCTGGGCTCTCACTACTGTTACAGATAGAAGGTTATTTGGCTTGGGCTTCCAGCCTGACCTGCTAAAGCTGTATCTTCTTGGGAGCCTCGACTTCCAAGTGATAAGTAATTCCAGACAAATGCATTCCTTATGTTCTCTCTTAAATGTAATAGTAATGTTAACTATTAAGTCAGGTGATGACAAGCCAACACAGAGTGGCCTCAGGTCTTGGGCTTCTCCTTTCCCAGTTCCTCCTTTCCTTTGCCCTGGGTTAAGGTGACCCAGAGCCACCCACAGGTGCTGTAGGGGCAAGTTCACATGGGTGGACATCAACTACCCCTGGCAGTCTTGGCACAGAGCTGTGCAGGGCAGCCCAGAGACAAAGGGACCTAGAACATGAACAAGGGTGCTGTGGTGTCCAGGCCCACTTTGCCTTTGCATCTGGATATCACAGGAACAAGGCTTGGATCTCTCTGGTCAAGGACTCGAGCCCAGATTTCCTCCTCCTACTAAACAACTCTGGGGTGCTGATACAGCAGTTGGAACTCAGAGAGTTTTAGCCACCTTAAAACCACTACTTTTGGCTCTAAACTAACAGAAGACCTCCATAAGAGATACTCACAATCTTGTGACCAGCTACTCCAACTTTAATTGCCTGGCCAGGAAGATTAAAACAGCTATCTGTGTTTTAGTGAAGCATTTGATAGTCTCATAAAATCTTATTTGAAAGATTGGCTCGAGCTGGCCTGGATGTAAGTACTTGTCTGTGGTCTCTGCATTGGCTGAAACACATAAACTAAGATAAATTTTGACATGTCAGGTTTGAGGAGATGAAGGAGGTGCTGCTTGGAGAGGAAAATGCGTTAAGCCTGACTTTATCTAATTTCTTCATTAATAAATTGGAAGACACAGCAAACAAAATGTGCATTGCATTTGCAGATGGATGGAAACACTTGGGAAAAACACTGGAACTGAATTACTGGCAAACCCTCAACAACTCAGGCTAAGTCACCTCCAAGCAGAAAAATTCTGCATGTATGTAGGGGTAAGTGTTTGTGACCATCAAAGGAGAGCACATTTGATCTCTGCTGGCTGTAGGATATAGAAGTGGAAAACTTGTCATTTATGGGGCCTCCAAAAAGAGAGATGAAGCTGAATCAAAAAGAGACATAAGAGTTTTCCAAAGTGTGGTGATAGTGATTGTCTCATTTCTTAAGCGCTATTCCATTCAAGGAACCTCAGGAAGGTATCAACAACACAGAGAAAACTCTGGGAGGGGGAAAGGAAAAAAAATGTAAGCTAAAAGTAGTAAAACTAAGGAAGAGCCAAAGGGGACAGACTTACAAGAAAAGATTAAAATATCTAACTATGGCTAAATTGGCCAAATTACGACTAAGAGAGGATATGATAATTGTCTGCATATATATGAGGGCTGTAAACCACTAGGAAAGGAAAGACATTTTTTAATTGGCATAAGATGAAATTTCAGAGAAATCCCATTAAATTAAACAAAGGAAAATGTTGAATGAATAACAGGAATTGTTCTAATGGTAAACTTGACCAGAATTTGAAAAATGTTTTATATAAATTGATCTGAATAAAACATCAAGGAGATGTGAGAAAGCTGCTTGGATCCCATTTCTTAAAGATATTGGCTTCTGGTGCTTCCTGTAGCAAAGCAAGAAACAAGAACAATTGACAGTGAACTCAATGGAAAGGGTTTGGCTCTCCTTGTTTTCTGGTGCAGGAAACCAACAATTTTAGAAAGTTCTGCCAATGGTCTCGTTGTTAAAAGTGTAGTGAGTGTATCCAGAAAGCTCTCGGTCACAAAAGAACGTGGGTTTCTGAGAGCTTATGGCTGAGTCCTCCTTCTTTCAGGGTTTCAAAGTATTTCTCATCAAACCCTGCCAGAACCCACCACTGATGGGCTGTAGCTGGGAGAACACAAGGTGTGAGAAAAGAGGGAATGAGCACCATTTACATTCCCAGCACAAACATCAGGTGATACAGGACAAGCTGGTCCAGGGCCAGTTTTCTTGAAGTGGTTTTTGACCAGAATTCCCAGTGAGGTGCCCAAATGTAGGCACCAATTCCCATGTTGTCTTTGTGGTACCCCCAAACCACAGGTGGAGTCTGTATGTACTGGGTGTGTCCACACAACCAGATGGCCCAGCGCTCTTACTGGGAGGTGTTTAGAGCTGGCAGGAGGAAACATCCCATGGAATTCCTACCTGGCACTGGGAACCATGTTCCTCCCACAAAACCACTTCCATTAGTGGAATCAGAGAGCAAGTAGTTCTGTGCTCCAGTGTGACCATCTAGTTGAGGTGTCCTTCATGATTTCTCTTCCAACAGGAATCATGAAGCAGACTGAATCCTAAAATCATTGAATAATTTGAGTTGGAGGGGACCTTATAGGTCATCTAGTCCAACCCCCTGCAATAAGGAGAGACAGAGCATCGCAGAATCACAGTATGGTTTGGGTTGAAAGGGACCATGAAGCTCATCTCATTCCAACCCCCTGCCATGGGCAAGGACACCTTCCACTAGACCAGGTTGCTCCAAGCCCAGTTCAACCTGACACCTTCAACTAGATCAATTTGTTCAGAGCCCCTTCCATAGGATGTTCAGAACCCTCCTTAAATGTTTCCAGGGATGGGAACAGAGAGGTCTTCAACAAACCTGTTGTACTGTGATTTGATTTTGGCTATGAACAAGTAAAAGAAGTTTTTTGTACTGACATGTTGGATTAAAAAAAAAAAAGTAGATGAGAAAATAAGACCTTGGAACTCCTCCAGGCAGCAGGACCTTTTGATGTCAGTAAGATCAAGGTTTTACTTTAAGAACATTGAGTTTCTAAGTCCTTCCTTGCTTCTGGAATCATCTCTTTGGTCTTCAACGACCTGATTCTCCAAGGAATATGAAAACTGAACATTTCCACTGAAGGTTAAGCAGGGAAGGAGGAAGCACTCCTCACCTTTTTGAATCACTGCACAGTTGGTGTCACTTCATTACCACCTTATGAAGGCTGTGCTCTTAAATCAGGTCTCTATCAAATCCCTGGATTGCTGCAAGCTAATCAAATGCATATAGGTGGCTGGCATCACTTCAATAATATGGATTGTATCAAGACTCAGGATTTTCATATTTCAAAGACTGTTATGATTTTTAAAATCACAAGCAGGACTGTATTTCTGCACAGACCCATGCTGTGTGCTACATTATCCACTTAGACTCACATTACAAAAATAAGCTGTAAACACTTTTGATGAAAGGGTTGGACACTTCGTTTACACCCTGAGAATGGACTTTTGTTTTAATGCCCAATTTCACTTTGGTCTTTAACCTTTCCCCTCCATTTTACATATATTCTGTCATTTCGTTCCAGCTTTCTATTTATTTATCTTTGTGCAGGGAAGAAAAAAAAAAGGAAATAATATTTTTTTTTAAAAAGGATAAGTAAATACATTTACAAAAAAAGTGTTCACTCAGCTCTTAGCTAAATGTATGCAGCAAGTCAGAGTCTGTTTACTCTCAGAGTGTTTTGGTTGGGGTCTTAGATGATTTCCATTGGCGATGAATGAGCATCAGCTAAAAGCAAAATGAAAAACCTTTTAGCTGTGAAGACATTAATTAAAGTTTAATTAGCTCCTGTTTGCACAGTGCTTTGAAGACCTGAAAGCGTTTTGGAAATCCTGTGTGGATTAAGGCCTGCACTGGCTACTTCTGGAGTAGCTTTTGGCATTGGAAATATCCAGTATGGAATCAGGGCTGACTGCACCGTGTTGAGGCCTTGCTGTCTAATGCCTATCCAGGGTTGTGATGGCAACACAGAAGAAACACGCATTTGGCAGCTCCATAAAAGAAGTTTTTTCGTATATTTTTTGAAGGCTGGAATCCACCCTAGTTGGCTTGGGCTTTCCCACGAATTAAACCTTCCCTCAAGGACACACCGTGCCAGAAGAATGGAGTGCAAGCACCATGTCTTTCACTGAATGGTCCAAAATATCCCAGCAAGGATGAGGTTTTCATCATGAGGTTCAGCTTCTCAGACACCTTGTGCAACAAAGCCCATCCTAAAGGCACCTAAAATAGGGTAAGGGATGAATTTTTTGATTACTTGGTGCCCTTTGCTCTCTGAGCAACCACACTGAAGTAAGTATTGGTCAGAAATATTGGCAAAATCATTTCCTCACTCCAGGCAATGCAGCTTTTTATGGATTTTATTGTTCTTTCTAGGCACTGTGGGAGAAGAAAATGGGAAAGGAGAGCTTTGAAGCAAGGAAACAAGAAAGCTGGATGGATATTTCTGGTAGGATCTGCTCCCTGCTCTGAGGAATGGGATGTGAGAAAGAAAAGGTAAAAAGCGGGGAGGTGGATGGTGCTGTTAAGAGAATGTGGCTGGAGAGGTCATGGGAAGGAGAGACAAGAGTGTGCCATGTAAGCTGCTTGGAAAGGGAGAAGCAGCACCTTGGGATGAGCTGGATTCAGGAAATCAACAAATGTGATTTCTACAGAGAGTTTCCATAGATTTCTGATAATCATCTGAACTCTTCTGACATTTTTCTGAACCACTAAATTCTTCACCCTTCTCCCCCCCTTTTTTTTCTGATGTTTAGCCATCACTAATTGTAAATGAGCCCCTTGGCTTCCTTTTCTCCCAGACCTTTAAACAACCCAGGCACGATTAAAGAGTAAAAAATGTCACAGAATTCACAGAGAGAGAGAATAATAGTGAAATCTGTTCCTCATTTTTTTTATATTTCATATGGGATGCAAACCGTTTACTCCATAGTAATTGCAGATGTTAGACTGGGACTGTAATAATGTAGCTGGCAATGACTATTGCTTCACCACAAAAAGCTTCCCAGTAGCATTAAAAAGACAACAGAAACAATAGTTTCAACACATTCAGATGTACTTGTATTCTGGAAGCACTCAAGCTACTGATTTATCATATAAACTTTTGCTGGTGTACGTAGGAACTCCAAATATTTTCTCATGCTGTTGTTGAAGAGATGACAATCTCATATTCCCTTCCATCATGTAATTGCCCAAATTTGCAGACAAGTTTTGCCTTCCCATGGATTAAAAAGTCCTTAATTTCTGTCTAATTTATCCTAGAAAACACTCACTTTATTTTTTCCTTTTTTTTTTTTTTTTTAACACTTGAGCTGTCTGGTTTCTTTGCCCATTTCAGTCTGGTGTAATGGGTGGTGATTTTGAATTAAGTTCTAAAATTTACTCCTTAAAAAAGCTTTTACAGCTTCCTGGCTTTTGAGCTGTCCGGCATAACATGAATATAGGTGACATATAAAGCAAATATACCCTCAAACTGAGCTGGGTGGATGCTCTTATCACACATTTGCACGTGCAAGGCAAGATCAGGCTGGTATCACAGTGCCTTCAAAGTCCCCCTTTTTTGTCACAGATGTTTTGCATAAATAAGTGGTGTCATCCAGGCTGATTAAATCAATACATCTGTATCAACTTGCAGTTCCTGACAGTGTGTTCCAGAGGATATCTTCTGCTCCCACTGTACCCTTTGAAATTTTAGATAGAAACAAATAATAACAATAAAACCTTGTTTTTCCCAGGTTAACTTTTTCATCTTTATCTAGTGATAACAGTAGCTGAGCTGATTGTGGGGGAGGAAAACAACACACGGATAACGTGGATGAAGCTGTTTCAGCTCGAGGTTATCCACAGTATTGGAAACCACATGAGCAGAGCTCAGCTCCAGTGTCATCAGATCCCTAAGCTGGAATGTTCTTCTACTACAATTTAGGTTTTCCAGCCATTCCTTTCTAATCCAGCTCTCATACAGTGAAGCCTTATTTTCTTTCCATCCATTGTTGCATATTTGCGTGTTTGGTACAGTAGTGTGAGATTAGGAAATTTCAATTTGAAGAAGGGCCTGGGGCTGTGGTTTTTGGTTGTATTTGCATTGCAAGGAGGTCACTTCTGCACTGATACTTGCTGAAAGTAATGAGATTTGTAGCATGCCAGTAATAATATCACACTGCGTATCTGCTTTGTGTGTCTGGATATCCTCAGAGCTTCTCTCTCTCATGTGTGTGTGCTCAGTCATGGTATTAACAGTGTGAGATCAGGACTGAGAACTGGGATTTTAGGGACTTTACAGCTACCAGGGGAAAAAAAGTCCCAGAGATAATGTTCACAGTTTTGCATTTAAATTAATAGCAAGTAAACAGATGAGTAATGTATGGCAGAAGAGTTTGAGCAGAGGACAGACTCCCATTAGGATTTAAAGATCACATTCTCCTCTGGCTCTCATTTCTGCCTCACTTCCTGCTTTTACATCATTTATGGAGCACTTCATGAGCTGGTGTCAGTGTATCAATGTGTATCTGTGCCACCCTTGGGTGCAGAACATAAACTGGTCCACCCAAACACAACACAAACCACTAAGAGGCTGAAAATTGAACCCTGATGCCAATTATGCTGATTAAACCTATTTTTATATGTGATTGTACTTGGTCTGGGTTTGAGAATAGCCCTACATGCTGAGACAGAATCCACAATTATGTTGATGAAGATTAGAGATAAATATGAATAAACCCAGGATGTAGCACAGCAAGGCATAAACACTCTTGAAAAAAAGGGAATATTAACATTACCTCTGGCTCTTGCACACCTTTGGAGTCAGGTATTGCCAGGGCTCCATTTTACAAAATGAAAAAAATCATCTTGGAAGCAGAATAGACAAAATAAAAGTATTACTGGTCAAGATCTGTTAGTTTTAATCTCCCAAAGCTCTGTTTAGGTGGTTTACAGGGTCACCATCAGAGATGGCATTTGAGCCCCTTTCATATAAAACTAAAAGCAACATAATGCTATAAATGAGCAAAAATTTGGAAAGAAAAAGGGAGAAAATGTGTCTTCTCTCTCTCCAAAGATCTGGTGTTTTATGGGTAGCTGGAATATTTCTGCCTTCATTATCTGCATCTTGGCTTGGCTTATCTTCAAGCCTCAAGTTTTACAGAAATGTATCTCTGTATCACTCTGACCTTCCAAAGACATCAGTCTGGCTAGGAAATCCAGAGAATTTCTGGCATTGGGGGTACTGACTCACTCATTGTTCCTGCTCATTGTCAGTTCAGGAATTTCCTCTGGTTTGGTTGGAAAGAAAAAAAATCCATCCAACAGAAGTTGTTGGTATTTTGCTGTTGTTTGCCAGGAGTCTAAACCCCAAAATATTTTCTCTTCTCAACAGCATCATGTTTCTGATTAATCAGGGTCAACTCTTCTTTTTCTCGCCTGACCTCTGGTAGCGACCCCAATGTTCCTTTTAATTTCCTTGATCTATTTGCAACATTCCCAGCCAGGTCTCTGGAGTGTTGAAGATTGAAAGTAATTTCCAAACACCTTCAGCTGTATTCTGGTTCCAGTTAAACTGGTCCGAGTCAAGGCTCACTCTGCAGCAATCACTGGGCACAATGGATGTGAGAGCCAAACCACAGTTTATAACATTAGGGATTATGTCTTTCTGGGAGGAAAAGGAAGCACTCCCAAAATCTCTGTAGCATTTGCTTTGCCTTCCTAATCCGGGTTTCACCTTGTCTTGCTCATCAGCAGAACATCCTCTGCATGGAAGTGTTTTCCCAGAGCCCTTGGTCAAGTATACAAAGAGAGGGGAATGGCTGTGTTGGATGGACACAGTCACGGGATGCTGGATCTGCTCCTCCATCTCTGGATGACTCCATCCAACCTCTTCCCTGTGAATCCCAGGCTGACAACAGGGGCTATTTTTGGGACATGCTCCTGTGGCAAAGGATGGAGCTGGACTTCTTATTCCCATCAAGACAGAAAGACAGGAAGGGAATACCCACCATCTTCACCTATTAAGGGGCATATTTCAGGCTGGATATCACCCAGTTAACTGTGTCTTCTCCTCAGGATCCATTCTGATAGATGTCTGCTGTTTCCATAGATTCGCTTCTGGGAGGTATAAACTCCATCAGAGCTGAGCTCAAGCTGTGAAGTTCGAAGAGGCTGCTGTGTCTGAGCTTTTGGGGCTGTGCTCAGGATCTCAGGAGTCAGATCCTGCTCAGTGGGGTGTGGAGGAACAGGCTTTCACATGGAAGGTTTGTGTGCACATCCAATGATGGATTTGGGCTTGAAAAAGTAACCATAATATATTTACACCATAATGTGTATAGTGGGGGATGTGTGTGTTTGTGAGGGAGTGCTGGGAGGGGCTTCATGCAATAAGACATGACTTATGTTGGCTCCATAGAGGATCTGGCCTCCTTTTATCCCATCTGAAAACCAGTCTGGGAATTTCATCATAGTAGGAAAACAGTGAGGTGGAAAGACATCCCCACTTTAGGTGACCTAAGCCCAGCTCAGCAGCATCTGAGAACAGGTTACCACAAGCCTGATGCCAGGACTTAAACAGTTTCCATCTCCCCATAAAGACCAGCTCACATTATCCAGCAGAGATGAACAAAATTTCCATTTGCCATGGTGGGCTCATTAGTTACAGGTATAAGTTTGTTCTTCTCTCTGGCTAAATCCCTTCAGGATACTTTGGGTCCATTCCTCATCCCACTAAAGTCAATGGGAGCAAGGCTGGGTATTATTCTGGTAATACCTTCTGGTATTATTCTTAATTTAAACATTAATAGTTTAACTCTCTGTTGTTAATAATAATAACCCCTTGGAAAATTCAGACTGGAATCCGTTTCCTTGCGGAATTTCTTCTCTCCCATCAGGCACGCAGGCTGGTTTGTTATTGTTGGGTTGCTCTGAGTGCTCTGGGTTGCACACACTGGTTTGTTATTGTTGGGTTGTCCTTCAGTGCTGGGCTGTGCACACCAACTAATTTGTTATTGGAGTGTTGCTCTGAGCTCCACACTCCACTTTATTACTGATGGGTTGCTCACTGTGTGTTGGGCTGCTGGCCTTGTTTTATGATTATTATTCTGAGGTCTTTTGTGAAGCTCCTTCCCACACAAATAGAAGGGCAGGAACTGTGGCAGATTTAATGCAATGTTTTGGAATTAGTCTATTTTGCTCAACTTTTAAAAGGGGGGTAATTAAGGCTTTTAGAATTAGGAAACCCCCTTCTTACTTTAATATGGTTTAAAATACCATTTCCTTCCCTACTTTCCTTTCTTCCCACATCCTTCTTTTGAAACATAACTTTTTATAGGTATCCTATCTTCCATCTTAATTCTCCTGTTAGTTTCCCACTGGCCTTTCAGGAAAAACTTCTTTATAGAAGATTTCCTTTCAGGTTCAGTGCAAGAGCAAATCCTCATGACCCTTGATCTTACTACTTACTTTCTCCTATAATGTCTTCATTTCGTTTCAGTTCATATGTTCATAATCACCAGGAAAATTGAAAGAAAAATGATTGGAAAATATTAGTTGGACAGGAATCTGGCATATTTATATGATATAAAACAGGATTCTTCATTACCATCATTACTGAGCAGTGCAATATAGAATAAAATTTTATTTCCCTTGCTCCACAAGCAGTGCCATTGGTGATCTGGGATTGCTAATTTGGGGAAACTGAGGCCAGAAGTGCTGTAAAAAGACATTATGATATAAAACAGCTAAGACCTCTGAAATTACCACTGTTTGCCCCTTATTTTCCTTTGCCAAACATTTTTTATATTCTTAACATGTTTTTGGAGTTAAACAAAACTGGTTTGAGTGGGGTAGCTGTATCATTCTCTGGCAAAGGTGAAATAAAAGCTCTATGAAGAGAATAGGACTGTTCTCCACAGCAGTAACTATTTCCCTATTATATTAATGTATTTAAAAAGAGGAAGGAGATGAATTCTTGAGTAACTCATGAAATATTTCTTGAATGACACAATTTCTCTTCCATGTGCATCACTGGGTTTGTGTGTATGTGTTTTCAATCCAATTAAATGACTGCAAAAACCCTAATGTGAGCAGAAAACACAAGGGTGTAGATATCTCATTGCTAAATCCAACTGCCTGCTCTCAAAGCTTGCCACAGCAGTCTTGGTGAGCTCCATCCTGAAACCAGTCAGGGCTTGATCCTACATTCCCTGCTCCTCTGGGCACATCTGGACAGTGGTCATGGTTTGGATGATGACCACAGATATGAACACGGGAATGCCCTTTCAGTTTTTTGCATATTGTCCACCAAACCCCAGAGAATGGATGTTGGCAGTTTAGAAAGGGAAGTGATTATTTGGTTTGTTTTAAGGAGAAGCCAGTGAAAGAACAGCAGCTCAGCCCTCAAAGTCATGGGCAGTTCAGGAGAAGAGAAAGCAGAACCCAGTAGTGGATCTGTCTCAAAGTGGCTTTTCAGACCCCTGCAAAAACCAGCCAGAGTCTGAAGAAGCACTTTCACCATCCTGTCAAAGAAAGGTTGTGCTCCTGGCATGAAAGAACTCACTGGTCGGAACAGTTACATCACGTCACAGCTTCCTTCTGGGAAGGGAATTAACACAAATTTCCAAATGGCAACATCCCATGCTCCCTGTGGATGCTCCCTGCTCCTCAAAATAAAAAGAGCACTATCTTTTGATTTTCCTGTCTCAAACACCACTTGCTTTAAGTCTTTATTTTCCTTTTGATAGAGTTCACTTTCTGAGGGACGCTCAGGCCTGGCCAGGGCCGGTTCCCTTCCAGCAGCGTGTCCATGCCTGGATAAATGGAGTGAGGGGGCCTGGAGCCAAACCCTGCCCTCAGCTAAACCTTCACAGTGCTCCTCGACTTCACAGGCTGCCTGGGCATATCTGAGGGCAGCTCTTGGCCTATGGATGTGTTGTTTTGGTTATTTTGCAATTCCAGGACAGAAATGGATTTTTTCCTCTCTGAAGCACAGGAGTCCACTGGCACATCCCTGGTAAACAAAGCCCAGTGGGTTTATCGGCACTGACTTTTAACTGCTGGGCTGTGTTGGGATTCTCATGTTTTACAGCCAGGATATGGGATCTCTGATATGAACACCCAAGGATTTATTGGTCCCACAAGGACTCGGGGGTTTGCTGGCAGTGTAGTTCAGAGAGTCAGAAGAAGTCAAAGGTTATCTTTTGTAGGGTAGTATGGGATTTAGCAGCTGACCCTCCCCCCCTCCTGTGGTTCATCTGCTAAAATCATTAACGAGCTTTCCTTTACCCTCAAGAACTGTTAGTGTCTTTTTAGCACTGAGATCAAGTTACTGACCTCTGCATTGCCAATATAACTTCAGGATTTCAAGAGCTTGAGGGAATTTTCAGTGTTAAAAGGGACAGCACGAAGAAAGATGAATAGGTGGGTACTTTGCCCAAAATGAAGCTTAATGCTTTTCTCACTTGTTAAAGGGAGGCCTCACTTGTTTATACATCACTGTCTCGAGAGGGTTTTTTTGTTTGAGAAAAGGCTTCGCTCTTGCAGTGCAATGAGAAAATAATGGGAATGAAAGTGGGATGTAAAAATAAATAAGTGGTATTACAAATGCTGAACTTAGAATGGTGCTCACCATCCCAGGAAAGTGGGAAGATGTTGTTGTTCCTGCTTGGGAATGATGGGCAAATCATTTTGGCATCCAACCACACTGCTAGAGGACCCTTCGTGTCTTTCCTGAGCTTTCTGTGGACCACCCCCTGGGCCTGTCTTTTCCTCACCCTGCCTTGCTTGGAAGTGAACAGCATGATTTTGGGGAAAATCAACAGATGAGAGCTGCAGCTCCACCCTCGTGATCTTCATCCCTCCATGTCCTCCATCAGGTCTCCTTGCACAGGCTTCAGCAAATGTTTTTCCAGTTAAGCTCATTTTGGAGCAAAGCCACCCCAAATTTAACAATGCAATAGTGACAATTCCCAACCATCCAGCTGGGCTTTTCTCACCGTATCAAAGAGCAGCGAGAACAGGTCATTTAAGGCCTCCCAGTGGTGTCCCTTCCTCCCTTCTCCCATCCCCTGCCCCATACATCAGTGATCTAATCACTTGTGAAACCCAAAGCAAGGGGCTCCAATGTTATCCCATTACAAAATCAAGATTTATCGGAATATGAGAAGCCTGGAAGGGTTTTATGATACACACGGCGCCGTTCCTTTCTCGTAGCCTATTTGTTACATTTATACTCAGGGATTTTTTATCATTCCTGACACCCTTCCATCTGTTCCCCACTAGGCAGTAGCTGAGGGTCTTGTTTCACAGGACAGCAAGGATGAAATCACTTCATCTCAATAATGGGTTACAGTAATTAAGTTGCTGTTTGAACACTTGGATTTTGATCTGCTTTTGGGATAAAGTCCCTGGGCTTCCTTTTCTTCCCATTCCTCACAGAATTCGACACCCATATAGCTGCTACTCCACCAGTTATTGACTTTAAAATTTAATATATTTTCTTTATAACAGAAAGAATCTGAATATCACACTTCCTTCATGTAAAAGTGAAGCAGGGGACAAATGTTCTCAGGCATTAATTAGACCCAGATTATCTGACATCAAGATCCAGAAAGCAGATTTTTAATATGCAGTATAAAGTGCAAAAAGGAGACAAGGGGGGGAAAAAAGTCTCTTTGTTTTCACTTCAGTGTCAAACCATTTGGAACCCGTTAACTGAGCACAACACTTCCAAGATGCCATTGATTAATAGCAATTACAGTGATGCAGCAACGAGCTCAGTGACATGACCAACACCTTCTTGCCAACACTTTTAATGATGTAGTTAAAAAGTTAAACTCTGTTTGCCTTACATGGAACCATCAGAAAATTGGAAAATATTGTACATGCTTTGAGCTCCATGAATTCCAGAGCCAGATCCTCCACACACGCTGTGTCGCTGCAAGCCTGTGTTGGCAAAATTAGTAGGGAAGAAGTTCCATCTTGTCATTCCTTAGATGACAATATCCAGATACACATAAAAAGGCTTGTGGGTAGAGTTCTGGACACAAGGCATCTGCTTCATTAAATTTGTGGTGTTATGCTCAGCTCCAGCCCAGTGGACACTCAACTTTTTTGGATACATCACAGTCACAGTTGTCCTGCAAACATCTCACACCAGTAATCTGCATTTGCCAGGAGCTGATGCTCTTCACAGATCAAGTTTTCTTCTCACTGAAGGTCTCAGAGGAAGGGCAGAAACTGGATGTCTTCCCAAGCTCCACCCAGAGCTGCAAGGTGTTGACCAGCAAAAGTGTGTTCATTAATTAGAGTCAGGTATGTGAATGTCAGATATGGAGCTGTGAGGATTATAAACAGTGATATGTGAGTGCAAATACCATGAAGTATCTGCCAGGACCTCAGCTCAGTGGGCTTTGCTCATGTAGGTAATTTGGCTCCCAAAAAAATATTCTTCTGCCTTCAGAGGGAATATTTGTAACACAAAGAAAGGCTCCACCTGCCCGTGGATTCAAATGTTCTGCAAACACCAGTGCTGAGAGAAAACACAAGAAATTAAAACCAGAAAGCTAATCTCGGTACAGCTGGATTTAAACTTTTAACTCTTTTTCTCAGTTTTAATAACATAGCTCTGCACTGGCCTTAAAGTTTGGTTTAAAAATTACCATTTTCTGCCTTATTTAGACTTGGTGCTCCAGCCTGGCTGAGCAAGAGAGCTGGGAGGCACAACCATTTAGAGAAGTTCAAATAACTAAACTGGCCGTGACCTGAACTAAAACTAATAGTTTGTGTTTGTGATGGCTACGAGAACGGCATCTGGCTTACATTTAAATAGAAGGCTATTCAATAAAGCCACTGCTTCTCAAAACTGCACAGAAGCAAAGATTAATTATTGCAACTAATGACGTTTCAGGCCATTCAGGCACCCAAGGGAGAAAGGCAACCCCTGCCCCAAGAACCAATTACAACAAAATCTTGCAGAAAGCCCAACAAGGGAGAAACACCAAGAATATATTGTTGTTCCTGATATTCTGCCCGGGCATCCTAAACATGAAATTAAATATAATTTTTACCAGCAAATTCTTTTTTTCTTTCTCTTGTTATCCTCCCAAAGGAGAACCCAGAGTTTCAAATGGGCTTTTAATAGCAACGCTCTGAGAATCCAGCCTCTATGTCTTCCAGCGTCTTAGGAGGATCATGTTTCACATTTCACTCATTCCTCAGTGTGTTGGCACAGCCTAACACTGGCTTCAGACATTTGGTATTTGAAACAGAAAATCTTGGTGTTTCATTCCTTGCCTCACTTCTCCCTGTGTTTCTCCAGCATCATATAATATTGACAGCCCCTGCCTGTAAAGAAAGGCCAGGTTCTCTCGTTTATTCAGCTGCAGGCTTTAAAAATGTAGAATAGGGGTTTTGTTCATAGGGGAGAGCAACTGCCAGTGAACTTTTTCCTTCTTTACATAAAAGTGGGATAGCACAATAAACAATGGCAAGAGAAGTGGGACCCAAGGTATGTATGCACATATGTAATATTTTTTAGCTGACTGGTTTTTTAGTGTCCAAGTTTCCCATTTGTGTGAGCAATTTATATACTTTAATAATCTCAAAACCTGGCCCTTCACACATGAAAATCTACAGGGAAAGATCTGGCCATAGGTATGTCTCATGTTGTGGTGAGTCAGTGCCCACAGTTGTGTTTCCGAGGCTTTCAGGAGCAAGAACATGCCCACATTTGGGGAAAAAACCAAATGTGAAAGAGAAGATAATGAAAAGAGTTGCCTTTATCACAAATGGAAAAAATCCAGTGGTAATGCCTATCTGGAGATTTCAGCTTTGGGGCCATCATTACTTGTGGGACATTATTCCTAGGAACAGGAACAGCTGAGATTTTCCAGCTTTTCCCTTATGTGGATCAGTTTTGTAAGGAGAATAAGTGTAGGACTGTCTCCTCTTCTGCTCCAACTGAGGCACTTTTTCTGGGGCACCCACGATGAACTTTTATGCAGGAAAGTATTATTATGCAAATGTCTTCATACCTCTACTTTTAAATACAGCACTTCTTGATCAGTGCTTCAGCATCAAGAGGATGCCTCCTGTGCCCCCATGGTGAGGGGGAAAAAACTGAATCTCACTCTTTCCCTGTGGGTGTAAAACACTGAAGATCTATTGCTTCCCTTCATACAGGGGCCAGTCCCATCTTCTCCAATTCCTCTGCTAAATCTCCCTGTCCCAGCTGTTCCACTCACCTCCAAACCCTGGAGGAGCCAGAATTGGATGACCGAGTCACCCTTGGAGGCCACCTGTTTGGGACAGACCTTGTTAACCTCTGCTGTTCAACAGACATGACTTTGATGGGTGTATGAGCATGTTGGAGGAGTGCATTCCTGTAGCTGCACTCCAGGCATGACATCCCCATCCAAAGGAGGATCCAAAGGAGAGGAAAAATGTTCCATGTGGAATAAAGGAGTGATGATGTAGTATTATTCTGAGAACCGCAAGGTGTGAGCACTGAAACAGCAAGAACAGGAATTAAATCCCTGCTCTGCCATGAACGTTGCGCTGGAAAACTTTATTTGTGTATCCCAGTCCTCGTCAGGGAGCAGGGAGGAGGGAGCATGCTGACATCATCTCCCAGGTGTCCTTACACATGATTAATGCTGTTTCCCTCTGTTTCTGGTCTTCCTTTGGGGAATTTTCATACTCCTTTTGGCCATAAGCACAGAAGGGATGTGAAAGGGAAAGCGGGTTTTGGATCGTTGCTGTGTCTGTTGTGACGGAGAGCGGAGCTGAGTTTTGGTGTGAACTGTTTGCTTGTTGGAGTGTAATAGCTCTGGAGCTGTCATCGGGTGTAGTATTGTGTAAATATATATTCAGGCACTTCTTATGGAAGTGGATATGTGACCCAATAGGCTTTATTTAGCTCCTTCTGGCGACTGTGGGAATGCATCATTTTTGGCATGTCCAAGAGGAAGCAGAGTAGGGTCAGTCCTGAAGAAGTAAAGGATCTACAAGGGATGTAGAGCAAATAGATGCCTCATCCAGAGGCTGGGCCTTTGCCCAAGATGGGGGTGAATTCCTGAACTACAGAAATTAGGGGCTTTTAAGTATTTTCTTCAAAGCACGTCGGGTTTTTCCTTTAATGCTCAATGTAGCAAAATGATGCGATGGTGCATCTTCCAAGCTCTCTCTGCACTGTGGGTTAGTATAGACAGACTTGAATTTGCTTTATATGGAGACTTGAAAATGAGAAATACCTTATGGAATTCCACATTGCTGCTTAGCAGCTCCTTTATAACCACAACAAGGTCCACAAGACACTGAGATGCCCCTCTGGAGTCTGGGGAGGTCTGGGGACCCCAGGACATCAGGAGCCAGGAGGGCTCATCCACCATGCCTGTGGGGAGGAACAATTTTGAAATTATTAATAATTACATTTTCAAATGCTCAACTAAGCATTTAATTTATAACATATTATGGAAGGGTGGTAGAATTTTTTTCCAGAGGTTTCTTTCAATTAAAAAATACCTTTTACCCCAAAATTTCCAGTGATCACTTTCCATTATGTTTATGAATTTTTTGTCATTAAGTTTTATACCTAAAACTTGACACTTTGGGGCTGTAAAAGAGGTCCAGGTTTGAAGATTTAGGTAAAAAGTGAATTTTTTAAAAAACAGAATGTTTTGCCAAAACCAAATTTATTTTCAATGAGCTAAAATTCCTTTGGGCTGAACAGCATCCTTTAGAAAGACAATTGAAAGAGCAAATTGATATTGGAATAATTATATCAGCTAATAAATACATTAATTTTGTGTTTGTTTTTAAATGTATGTGTTTGTATTTATTCAAAGCTTGTTCAATATTATTTAAAAGATCACATCACAATTAGTTTTAAACTTCATATTGCCCCTTTTCCCTTCTTTTACTGAAAATGTAGATTAACATAATTTGCCTGTTCGGACACCAAAACCTAAAGTATTTAGCAGGTTCCAACTAATGAACTAGAGCAAAAAAAAATTAAAATCCAAAGGCTTTTACTGAGCTTTGTCCAAAAAAATCTGACTCTGGTGCCCTTCTCTTCTTTGGTTTGATATTTCAAATTTAGAATGGAATTAAAGTGATGATAAGCACATCCAAAGGGAAGGGAGAAGCAGCCGGGTTGGATACCCTGCTTTCTGGAGGTCTCTGTCCCAGATATGGATCAGATTTCCTCCTGTTTACATGTAAGAAGGTTGTGAAGATCTGCAATTTCAAGATACATCTGGTTCTCGCATCAAATTAAACAGCAACTAAAGCCTGAGCACTGGGGCAGATTTTAAAATGTAGGAATGACTGTGTGTTTATACAGTATTTGCATTAATGCTTCCTACGGTTTATTTTGAAAGTGAAGAAAGAACATTGCATGGTAGGCAACTTAACCCAAACAATATCGGTTTAAAGTTAGGGCCATGCTCCTTGGAATATTTTCCTAGTGTTTTGAAGTGTCCACTTGAAGAGGGAGCAGGGAGGGGGGGGAAGAAAAGGATTGTTCTGTCTTCTGCTCTGTGTTTGGCCTGGCTCAGTAGGGCTATTGCTGGGGCTCATCTGGTATGGATTAGTCCTTCTCTCTCACACTCTGTCAACTTGGGTGTTCTGCACACAGGCTCTTTCTGCAGGGGTCTTGGTTTTGCTTTTTTTAACGGCAGGAAGTGCCCCACTCAGACCACATGTGAAATTGTGTGGGAACAGTGGGGGGGATGAAAGAGCCCCATCAAACATCCCAAAAGTGTGGGTGGAGAGACAGGGAGCGTAAGCGGAGAGATACCAGCTGAGTGATTGAACCTCCCGGGCTGGCCAGGCTGGGGACACGGGGGATTCTGCTGCCTTAAAAGTGGCTGTTGCTCGTGACATCAATTCCTGATGTTTTGTAATATTGGGGGCTGTTGGGAGTGCGAGGGATTACAGCTGCTGCTTAATTTGTTCTAAATTTCCTGCAAGCCTCACCAGACATGTACAGGAAATAGGCAGTAAATGTTTAATGGGTAATACCCAACTGGACAATTAACAGGTGCTGTCACACTGAAAAGCCAAGCCTGGGTGTGTGGGTGCTCCACCAGCAGCAATCCCTGAGGAACATCCACACACAGACTCAGCCCAACACTGTGATACCCAGCCTGAGGTCCCTCACATTCCAAATCTCACCCCAGGCTTGGACACGAGAAGATTTTTAATTTTTAATCCAGATTTTTCTGTTTTCAGGAATAAGTATCATCACAGAAACTGGTGCAGCCTGAAATACTTTTATCTATTTAATATACAAACTCCACCCTTGTTACTCACAGCCTGGAAGAACCAAATCCAATGTTCATCAAGAGATAGAAAACCTGTTTTTCCACATCAGAATAAATGCCTGTCTGTCCTGTTACCTCAGGTCTACCAGGGACCAACAGATATCTACAAAAAAAAATTGCAGTGAGAAGGATATAATAAATGATCTCTCCCTTCTGGACTTTCTCAGCTTCTGGCAATCAGCAGGTATGAAGTTTCCTGCTCCGGAGTCTGTATCTGGACTTTAATACTCATTGATGGATGTTTTTTCTTCATTTTAAATTAATTTTAACTTCTGGTCTCCATAAAATCCTGTGGCAATGAGTTCTACGAGTTAATAGTGTGTTCTGTGAAAAGTACTCAGAATTGTTTTAAATCTCAGTATTAAATGTGACTTTAATTCTATGTAGGGGTTTTTTTCCACGAGATTGCCAACCCCAAGGAAATCAGGTAATGTCAATCAGCCACAGTTCCTGGGATATGCCTCTCTGCCTTAAGATGCCAATTAAGTTTAGAAAATATTTCTATTATATGATTTCTCTTTTTATATTATTTTTTCTATTCAATTTTGTTATATTATAACTACTATTACACTTCAATTACTTAGCTGCAATAGCAGCAATCTTTTGCAATTTTTCACTTATCAGCAGATAAAATATTAGGGAATAACCCTTTTTCAACCTTCTTTCCTAGTTACAAGCTCGCAATTAAGTTCTGATTGCTCAGAATAATTGTGTTTCCAATGAAGGTAGAATTAGGTTAATTGAATTGCTATTATTACCAACAGGGCAATATTGTTTTAATATGTTTGGCCAACATAAAGCAAACCTCTCCTTTTGGAATTTGCTTTTATTAAGTTCAAGTCCAGTAGAGTTCAAAAGATCCTTCAGTAAAACGTAGCTGTCCCCTAATAGTGCATGACTAATGTCTTACACTTGGCTTTCCTATAAATTGCTCTCTTTACCGAGCAATTTCTGTGTCAATACTCAGACATCCTTATCAGCACTTGATGTTCATGTAAACCAACTCTTGTTAATGACTACAAGGATGGGGAGGGGGGAAAAAAGTAACATTGCCCAGACCTCAAGGCTCCTACTCCATCTGAACTTTGAAGTCCAGCTGTTAATAGCAGCATTGACTACTTACATAAAAATGTGTAGTAAACTGCACTGACATTGTCTGATTTCAAGTGATTGGTTTAAACCATCCCAAATGGCTCGAGCTTCCACCCTTTTCTCATCTCTCCGTCCCGGTGCCGTCACTCAGGATGATTAACAGTGGTTTGTGACACCAAGGCTTTTGTCCCAGCCTGAAAAAAAGGTAAACATTTTTACAGTTGGGAGCAAGAAAAATTTCAAACAAGTTCCTTTTGCATGAAAAAGGGATCCCCAGCTGCTGTTTATTATCTCTCTGTTTACATCACACATGTGCATGTGGAGGACAAAGTAGTTTAATAAATTACTCCCCAACTATCTGGGGTTGGCCAGTCTGGGCTGCCAGGAACAAAAGCATTTAATGGTTTGTTGGATGTCTTTCGATATTCCTACGGTCATTTTTAACTCTCACCAAGTAGTTGCTCTGATTTCATTTGCTTTACTATGCCGTTTAGAGAATGTTTTTCCTTATTGTGTGCAGTAAAATAAATTATACCCAAGCTCTACTGTAAAGTGGTTAATACAGATCAGCACAGACTTGATATCACGCTGGGCGGTCTGACAGCAAGGATTCTCACCCTGGAATTTCTTACAGCTTCCATGAGATCTGATAAAGTTCCTAACTCACTTTTGTACTCAGTAATTTACCCACTGTCTCCATTGCTGGGTTTCTTGTATTGGAGAATAACTCCTTTGCAAAGGAAGAAATTTTTAAAAAAGCAAAAATAGCAAGCTAGTGGCTTTTCCCCGTAACAACAACTAACACAGTCTGCATGGTGGTGCACACACACATTAACACACACTTGGCCATCTCTCCAACCTTGAAAATGGCTGGAAATTCCTTATGTTTTTTAATGTAAGTCCCTGTTCAGGTGTGATATTGGCAGCTCTTTTGCACAAAACCTGCAGTTGGGCATTGGGATTTGCCTCGTGGTGAAGACAAGTCCAGCTGCCTGCTCTTCCCAGGCCCTTGCCATGCCATTCCTTCCATCCCTGCTCCACATTCCCTGCCTTCCTCACAAGTCAAATGTAGCAATCTACTTCTATAAAGAAATAAAACCTTAAGGGCTGTAATTCCCAGCCTCTCTCTCCCCAGTTCCTACACTTTGCAGTGGAGCTATTGCCAACTGAATCCAGCACCTCCCTACAGGTTTGCAACTAAACACTTTTTCCTCAATGGTACCACTCACATAGAAACATCAGAGAGATAATCTGAGTTTAACAGAGACACTTCCAAGCTTTTTTTTTTTTTTGGTCTGGATGATTCCAGAGCTCCCTTTGCAGCACAGCCACCTTAGAGCTGTGTAAAGAAAGATTTCTACAGGAACTTCTCAAAACAGCTTCACCATCACAGGAGATGCTCCACAGCCTGGGCTGTGCAAAGTCAAGGTGTTAGAGCAGCACCAGCTGCTCTCCCAGTTATCCCAGCAGGATCATTCCAGCTGGGAGCCACATCCTCAGCTGCAGAGCACTGGGGCTGTGCACCAAGGGATTCAGGGCTTCACATCCCCGTTGATTTTGTCATGTCTTATTGCTCCTGGCTAAGGGAAAATCAGAAGAGGGAGAAATATTAAATCCCACAATGGTTTGGGTTGGAAGTGACCTTAAATATCATCTCATTCCACCACTGGCCCAGGTTGCTCCAAACCCCGCTCAACCTGCCCTTAAACAATTCCATAGTCTGTTTTTCCTTTATACTCATGGCCATTTGCACTGGACAAAAACATTTAGGTTTTTAAGTTTAAATTTTAATAAATTCAAAAAAGCAAAGCACAGTCAGGCGAGTTGGTGGTGCGGTGTCCTATTCCTTTTTCCCAGTCATTTTTGCAGATTGCTGGGAATGAGTTTCATTAAATTTGCTGGACATACTGGGCCCAATTCAAGCTCTGGGATCAGTTACCATAAAGCTACATCTAAGCCCTACATCTTATCGCACACCAAGTCCATCCAGAGAGTTGGTGGTGTATTATTAACAATCAACTTCCTCTCTACTTGCTGTCATCCCAATAAAAAGCTGGAAAATTCTCTTGGTGATATTTCAGATACACAGATTGCCAAATCTGGGATATATTTGTAAATACACTTTAAAACAACACCAGAAAAATCCCTTTAGGAACTTAAAACTTGCAATATTATTGCAGAAAGTTGCTTAAATCTGTGCTATTTGCAAACATTCTTGTTTACTGCTGCTGGGAGTGTTCCATGAACATGCACACGTGTGTGCCCTCTCAGGCAGCATTTCGAGAGATGTTTGTGTAATAATGGGTAAAAAGCCACAATTTGGATCCTGCAGCCTCAACAGCATCATCTCAAAGCAATGCTGTCATGAAAGGATGTCCAGCCCGTGTTGCTCTGATGCAGGCAGAGAATGAAGAGTTGGGGGAAAGAGAAATCCAACAAGAGCTGCCTGCAGGTTTATTTAGGTTCTCAAAAGAGAAGCCGCAGTAAGTCTTTCTATCACTCTAAAATACTTGGTTCCCTTTCTTTGGCAAGTGTTTGGACTCGAGCGAAGGTCACAGCACAATGAAGCATCAGAAATGGAATTTCCCACAGACAGCCTGTTCTGGTGCAATTTTCCAGCCCAGGTTTCTTAACTTCAGAACTGTGAGTATTTCTAAGCCTCAGGAACCAGATGAACTCTGGGAGAATCCTCTGACTGAAACCCAAGACTTTTTAGACTTGCCTGTGACTGCATTACACTGAAGTTGCACCAAGTCTGAAGTTACACAGTAGTTGTAGTCAGTCAAACAGAGACACTGAATTTCTTGATTCATTTTTGGCTAAGAGCAAATCTCTTGTACATTCCTACCTTTCACCCCTTCTTCTTTAAGTGGAAAATCCAAAGTTTCCTTTAATCAGGTTTGAGCTTGGACTGATGTGATGTTTACTGACTGAGACAGTGGTTTTCAAACGACGTCAGGAACATCTGGCCTCGTGGCTTGGCAGAGAGCCCAGCAAATTGCCAATCCCATGGCCCAAGTTCACAAGCAGCTCTGGGGCTTTCATCCTGTGACAAGCAAACCCTGAGGGCAGGGCAGATGGTACTGCTCCTCCCTGCTCAATCCCTCTGCTTCACTACCTGTGTGCTCCACAGCTCCATGTTCTGTCAGAGTAGGGCCCTGCAGGGATCCATCCCAGCTCTTCCATGCTGATCCTGTCCCTCTCTATGTTCCCATTGTGTCCCACCACTTTCACCAGCTGCCATTCCCCTGGAGCAGATGGGACAAAGGAAAGCTGTGCTCCCTCTGAATAGGGACAACACCCAGAGCACATCCCTGTGTCCTCCCCAACACGTCCCACCCTCCCAAACTCTCCATGTTTCCATCTGCCACTCGTGCCTTCACACATGGCTGTTCCCTAAGGCATCCAAAAAGTCTGTGCCATTCAAAGGGTTGAACCCAGGTCTCCAACCTCCCAGTGGAGCAGCCTGGCCAGAAGACTGAGCTGACACTTTGACAGCAAAGCCTGCCCGGAAAGAGCAGCAGCAGCAGATGTTCTGCACACGGAAAACATTTGCATCCACTGCAGTTTATGGCTCCATGAATGTCTTAAAAGCTAATTCTGCACTATTTTACATGTATGAATCACTCCTATGCCAACAAGCAGACCCACCCACTCCAGAAAATGGGGAAGTAAGACTTCAGATACAGTCTAAGGTTGGATCCCACTGTGAGGAACCTTCCATCTGGTTCAGGTTCCATCATCAATAGTGGATTGTTGACCAAGGCATGAAAGTTTAACCAGTTAAGCAACGAGCAGCAGATCCCTGTGTTCTCTATATATGTCATTACAACATACCTTTTCTAGGGAAACAATGGTGCCTGTTTACACACCAGTGAAAAGCTCTGAAGGTAGAGAGTTATGTTCACTGCTTGGAAAATAGCTGGGGAGAAGGTCATGGTCAAATAAGATGTTTGTTTGTTAGGAAACAAAACATAACAGGGTCCTTTAGGGATTAGCACCAGTTGTCTTGAAATGGTTACTGAGGTGAGGGAGACAAAGAGCCAAGGGAAAAATTGTTTCCAAAAATCAGTGACCAATTGCCAAGAGAACAGATCGTCTCCATCCTGACCTCCCGCCAGCTCTGAACTCTGCTGGCACTGTCCAGGCTCTTTCTCTGAGAAACACAGGGCTTATGGAGAAAGTCATCTTTGTTTCATGAAATATTTACATTGGAGAAGGGAAGGTCTTTTGTATATTGTCACTGACCTTTGGAGGGAGGGGGGGGGTTGGTTGTAATCAGGTTTCACGATCACAATTTTCACAGCTGCACATAATAATTTGATTCAGGTATTTGATTCACTCACTGAAGCTGAAAACTCCTCTAGAACTAACAACTGCTCTGCTTTCCCACAGGCTTCTCTGCAGAGAGATTCCCTCGACCTGGGCATGGGCCATGCATGGAAACATTTTGTGCTGAACACTCTAAGAAAAGGAAAAGGAATAAAGAAGTTAAATAAAAATGCCTGTGCCTGGTGATCTTTTGTGTCTGATGAGGGTTTTTTTTCTTCCAAACAGTCACAAATGAAAAGGAAGAGCTAATAGGAGTTTGGCTCCATCTCCTCTTCCTGAGACAGAGTGGGGTCTACAGAATTTCCTGCTCCTGTGCAGCTATCTTAGAAAGACTTAAAAACACAGCCAGGTCCAAGAAAAATCAAAGGGCCATCTCTGCAAAGGGATACAGAATTTCCAGATCCCAGGGTGGGAGCTGCATTGATGTGGCAAATTCCGTGGTGATGGAAAAAGGAAGCAGGTTCAGTGTAAGATTTCACATATATGGCCTTTAGTGTCTCCACAGAGTAACAGGAATATGGGAAGGGGGTGCCTGGATGGGGGAGAGGAAAGATTCAGATTCCCTATTTCCTTTGTAACAAAACACAGTCACTTACTACTTTTAACATTGCCTTACCTGACAATAACATGTAATTGCATTAAAAACCAAGGTTAAAACATTTGTCCCTCCAATGCTGAAGTTTTAGAGACATTAATACATAGCCTGCTCTGGCTTTGAGATGTCCCACAGAGGCCATGGCTGTCAGGGTTCAAAGGGTCAAAATAAAACAAGGTGAATCAGAGGAAAACTTTTATTCCCCAAAATACTACAGCTGTCTGTCCTAGCTGGAAAACTCTTTATTCCTTATGTATCTGTGCATGTGTATTTACCTTATTTTCACATCTGAATTTGGTGTGTTCAACTGTGAGGCTGCAATTGCTCAGGTCTGAGTTTCCCAAACACAAACTAGAAGTAGAAATTCACCCTTTTTTGCAGCCAGCTCTCCTGCCCCCAATGACACTGAATCAGAGGAGATCTGATTCACATCAATTAGCAAAAAAGAGCTGAGCTGAAGTGAATGAATTAGACACAAGATCCACGATCACAGAAACATCTCAAGGACTTCAAGGTACTTGGATGTAAATTGTCACGTCAGGGCACTAAATCCTCTGAGCATCACTGAGTCCTGGCACATCACTCACCTCAAGCCCTCCTGCTATAACATAAATATGGGGTTTTCTTGACTAAAAGTGTTGGGGTTTTTTTAAACTAAAGATGTATAAGTAGCATCCTTTCATTTCTAAAGAAACCTTATGGAAATACTCCACAACCACGAGTGGGTGGTCAGCAGAGACATGCAGAAAAGCCCATGACCTCTGAGCAGACACTTTGCCATTTATATCACTGTCTTTCCACATTTTAAGCATCAAGGATAATCTGGAATGCACTCCTCCTGCTTCAGAGACAGATGGCAGCGAGGAAGCAGGTTGGAAGAAAGGAATAATAAATATCTGAAGGTGAGTAAATGTCTTGGCTTCAGGCAGCTGTGCCTGTGGTTTTTCTCAGGGTGCACAAATGTCCCCACATTTACTGTGCTGAGTGGTTCTAGTAACTTTTTTATTACGTGTTTCCTGTACTGTCTGGCCAGGGGTCAGGGATGTTAAATCCTGGGAGAAATCTGGAGTTGAGAGCATGGTGTGATCAGGGTGTGATAAGGCAGATTGACAGGCTGGTTTGGGGCAGGGAAGGCAGGGCTGGCTTAGCGGGGCAGAAAGGGTTGTGGAAAGCTTCTTTGTTAACAAGAAGGGGTATTTATTCCAATTTTTGTACTACTCAGAAGACAGCTTCTCTTCTTTTGTCAGCTCTGTGGGCAGAAGCTGAACAGTTAGAAATAAAACACATAATCCTCTTGCATCCTTAATCCCAGACAGGGGAACACCACAAACTGTGATTCACTGTTGGGTAGGGAAGAGATTTTATCTTGTGTGAGTTACCTGGTGGCCACAGGCTCCAGGTTGCAGGTCACTGGTTTGGAGGCTGCTCTGTGTTGTAACACACTCTTGGGAAGGCTCTGAAGGATGGCTTTTGCTCACAGTGTTACAGAGCCATCCATCAACTGAAAAGAGTTGGAAGAGGGCAGCCAGCTTCCTGGTCCCATCCATCCCCTGTCAGGAGGCACAGACCTAGTGGAGAAGTCATGTTTCCACTGTCTGAAGAGTGTTATATGCAGTGAGAAATTGTGGACTTACTTGTTCTTCTTTTCTTTCTGGGTATTCCAAACTGGACAACCACCATAATTCCACAAAGTGTTCTGCAACCGTTTAGGACAGAAAAATGGAGACAAAATTGTCAGAGCCAAAATACACTGCATGGGGCTGACATAGGAGGCTGAAATAAGATAGGCAGTTTGTAATTACTTACATTGGAATTCGGCCAGGACATCGAGGTTAACATCACAACTTCACAAGGACTTCAGAAGCAGCTGAAGAGCTCTCTGAGCTGAGAAGACATGCAGGGAATGTCCCTGAAATGTCCTGGCTTGGGCCATCCTGTACAACACATGCAAGCCAAGGCCAGGAGGAGCACAAGGGGTAGGAGCAGGATCTGGTACGTGTTCACTGACATGCCAGAACCAAATAAACAAACAGAGGGGCTCTTGCTCCTCAGCCCAGGGCTTTTGGGCTTCTGCCACAGAGTTGTCATTCTTCCTGACAGTGTTCATCTGCCTGGGATAGTCCACCTCTGGAGACGAGGGAGCATAAGAGGGAGAGGGGAGTACAAAGGAAAAGTGCAGCCCACGGGCACCCCATGGCACAGCAGATGGAAGGGAGGGCTGGAAGGAACTCCACACAGCCAAGCCATCGCTAAGATATTTATTTTTTAAAAAAAATTATTATTTCAATAAGCATAAGGGGCCATCTCTGGGCTCATCCCACCTGCAAGACAGGCTGGAAGCATGAGCTACTGGGTGTCCATCCACCAACACTGTGTTTTATGACAGCTCTTAATTTGACCCTAACCAGACTCAGAGGCAATAATCTTGGAATGTTTCTCTCCAGAAAGACCATACCTCGAGTTTTTCTTGGAACTCAGTAACATTAAGAGCAATCCTGTTCTTTAGGGGCTAAACTTTTATTTTTATTTCCTACCAAGAACTCAGGTGTTTGAACCATGAACTAAGATGCCAGTGGTTCACCTTCTTGCTTTAATTTAAGCAAGGCTGCAGCCTCACAAGAGCAGCACACAAAATGCTGAAAAAGGCAAAAATGGCATATGGACCATGACATGGGAGCAAGGAAATTTCTTTTATCCATTAAACCTCATGAAGGGAGGGTGAGAGAAAAGAAGGCTTTGGCAAAAGACCTTTTGCACATGTTCAGAGACGTATAGATGAGCTCCCTACCAGTCAAAATAGGAAATACCACCCATTAAAGCTGGATGCTGGAAGGTCTGAAAAGCTTTGTGAAACTGTGCCATGGAGTGCTAAGTAGAATGGAAAAACCATCATTCCTAGAGCTGGTCTCTGGAGATTTCTGGGAAAATTGGCTTACCCACTAATTTTTCCTCAATTCTCGATGTGACTGGACTTTACCCTGGCAAGGGCTCTAATCTGCTCACTTAATCTGGCTGCAAAACTGTGTCATATTGCAAAGAGCTGAGATGCTGTTTAGGTAATTTAGCTTCACTTTTTCTTTCCCCTGGTGCAAGCGGAGCCAGCCCTTTTTGTTCACTTCAACAGCTTCCTCTTCAAAGGGACTATGGAAAAGCCTTATTTCTTCCCCCAAGTGACAGATTTTTAAGCCATCCCAAAGATATCTTGTCTAACAGAATTACCCTCCACAAATCTGACCCTGACAGAGCTGAGGTAAAGTGTGATTTTTAACCTCCAGCACTAAAACATGTCAGGAAAGTTGTAGTTGTGGCGGAAAGACCTTGAGGTGGCTAAAATTTATGGAGAGAAGACATTAAAAGTTTTAAATTCCAGATGTTCGAAGCTCCAGCCATTTGGTGAATGATCATGGAATTTGGACTATTTCTCAAGCACAGATTTCAGCCTCAGAAATCTATTCAGAATGTGGCCCAGTTATTTAATTGTCTAGCAATAATTTATGCAAATATTTTGTTCGCATCCTGGGATATAAGACATTTGCTCTTTCTTAGAATCATGGACGGATGTGCATCAAGTACCACATTTTCAAATGAGTGTCCATGTGTTTCTACCAAAGAATCTCCCATAAAATGTCACTCAGCATTTTAATTTATTGAGAAAAACTGGGAGATTATATATTTCAGAATTATTAGAAAATTCATGTTACCCTGAGAGTCACTTTAGAGTCACTTTGGCCTTCTTTTAGGCTAAATATGAGGGATAAAGACTGTATTTTGGACTATACTGATTTCTGCTTCAATTCTTGCCTCAAATACTTAAACTCGAGTTCCCATGAGTGTTTGTAGGATGAGGGTAACAACAGAAGTATGTGTTGAAAAGTCAAATTATACACGGCCCATCCCAAACTGTGGGAAAAGGAAATCAGGGAACCTAATAAGATGGGAATGGTTTGTATTGAGATGGGACTAGAAAGGGTAAAAGGGAATTAGATAGACAAAAGAAAAAATAATTTGAGGAATTACTTTTTTACCAGAAACATCATTCTGCTGGGACTCAGGCCCTTCCCCAGAGCAGTGATCCAACATGATACACCATGGAAGGCAATTCTGGGTCAGCAAAGGCAGTCAGACTTTTTGTTCTTGTCTGTCTCTGGTACAACAAAATAGTTTCCTTCTAGATGAGGCTTTCCCATGCTGGTTGGTAAGAGCCAGATCCAGCTTTGTTTGCCACCTGAAAATGAGTGAGCTGGGATTTTTCAGAGGAAGCAGTGATGGCGGGAATGCTTTGGGGTGAAAATAGATGGGCCAAATCAAAAAGTAAGTCCCCTAAGCTCTCTAACATTCTCAGCCTGTTTGGGAATGACAAATTAGAGGCACGAAAACAAGCAGGGATGTGACAGCAAGGGAGGGGAATGGCGTGCAATGAATGGCTTAATAACAGGTTGCACTGATGGACAAATTGCACCTCTGGACTCTTTGGCTCCTTGTGTCTGCAGAAGGATCCTTGGATCCTTGTCAGGGAAAACTGAAAGATGGCTCCCAGTTGGACCATGCACATAATCAGTTGGCCCCAGCCTCCAGCAACGGGCCATGGACCTGGCAGAGCCCTAATCCCCCTGTCCCTGGGGCCCAATCAGTGGGAAACCAAAAGGATGCAGGGGAAAGGGTTGGGCAGGCTTCAAAGGAGACAAGGACTTGGTTTGAAATTTAACCCCTTTGTAGTTTAAATTTCATCCAGATCTCCACGTGGCCCTGTGGCCCTGTTTGCCTCCGAGCAGCCAGTGGGACAGTCCAGCATTGGCTGCAAAAACCTGGATAGCACATACAGAGGATCCCGGATTTCTCTCCTGATGGCCCTCAGGGAGGTAATTTTACATGTCCCAAAAGCTGCTCCCAGGGAATATTGCTCTGCACACACATGAAATGGGGTCTGTGGGAGCCTGACCATCACTCTGGGGGTTTCCTGTGCAGGCACTTCTTACTCCAGCACCTCATTTATACCCAGCATCAGATAAACTGTCATTGTTAAACATCCCATCACTTTAATAAATAAGGCTTCCTAAAGTAACCTGGAATATTTCAACAATATAAACTGTCTTTCCTCTGGGCTGAATGTGATATACAGCACTGGCCATGACCTGGTGTAATTCCTCCTGGTGGCTCTTGCTGAAGGTCTGCAAATCTTTTTAGGTCCTAATTCTTTAGAGCAACAGCCGGGTTGGCTCTGCCCCCACTTCTCCATCTCCAGTGTGTCCCAGGGCATTTTGTCCCCTTTGCCTTCCCAGCCTCCTCCGTAAAAAATGCTACAGCCTTCCCAGCAGGGCTTCAGAGACACAAATTAGTGGGGGAAAAGGAAATGCTGAAAGCAGCTGGGTGCTCCTGGGGCCACTGGTGTTCTCTTCCTTGGGACACTCTCACATCCCAAGCCCCTGGAGCTGGTTCTCAGCCCTCATGCAACACCAACAAATACCAAATAATGACCATAAATTCAAAGAATGGGCTTGTGGCATGACCCCAGATGGCTTGTGGCACAGGCAGAAAATACACCCTGTAAATTGAGGGGAAATGAAGGCGACTCCTTTTCATTGAGGTCTTTTTCTGGATTTTGAGGCACATTCTTTAGCTGGGCATTTGGGGTGAGCACAGATGCCTTCTGCCAGTGACAGTGTTTTCCACTGATGATGCAGACCACAGAAAAAGAGAGAAAAATAATTGTTCTTGACATTTTCCCAGAGGAGTCTGCTCCAAAGTAGCTCTCATAACCAAAAAAAAAAAATCATTCAAAAATAAAATTATTCAGCAAAATATTTTCCTTTTTTTTTAAATCTAGGAATCCTGTTTTTTTATTGGGCATCACTTCTCTTCCTATGCACTCTGTGGGTGAATGTGCTGTACCAAAGCAGTGAAAACTCATGCTCCAAATAAGTTGTTATTATGTAGTTATTCCTCTTGGTCAATTCTACTTCTACTTCCTAAGAATTCTACTCAAGATGTGAAATAGTAATTTAATTTTCTTGTTTAGTTAAATTAAAAGAAAAAAGATATTTGTCTTCTACTATACCAAAATTCTAATTAGTCTCATGGTCTTTTCTGCCTTCACTGTTAATACATCATTCAATTATTATTATTTTTAGTCATAGAATTGTTTGAGTTGACAGGGACCTTAAGGATCATCTAGTTTTAACTCCCACAGATAATATTTAACCACTCAACATATTTGTAATTAGGGACTTCTAATTATGAATACAGGGATCTATAATCTTTATGGAAAATCTGAGGAATTCCCAAGTGATAGAAATTTCAAAGCCATCCCATCCCACCACAAGGAACTAGAGAACTAGGATTTAGGGGTGTAATCAAGGCCACCAACATGTGTGAGAGACTGGAAGGGACAGGGCTGGACTGGGAAGAAGAGCATGGATGTATTCCATGTAAAAAAGCTATTTTCCATTTAAAAATCAACAAAAGGAACATTAAATGCAGTACAATCTTGTCATTAGGCTGAAAAGTGAGGTATTTGAAAATCGTGAAGGGGAAAAAAGGATGGTTGCCCAGCCCATTAATGGGGTGTTAATTAAGAGCCTTGAGCTGGGGCCTTGAAGACACATGGGAGGGAGTTCCCTAATCTGGGATCACTGGGAATAACAAACAGCAGGAACAAACCTCTGCTGTGCTGGCAGAGTTTTATGGAGCATCTATAGAGACGTGGGGATGGGAAGCCAACCAAAACTTTAATCTCTGATTAAAAAAGAAAATAAAAACAAAGAAGGAAAATAAGTGGGTTTTCTTAAATGTGTTTACACACACACGCAATTGCTTCTTTTAACTGCTAATGAAAACAGGATACACAGGCAGAGCTGGTACTTTTAGTAATAAATCCATGTACAGTAGCCCTGTAATCCACAATTTCATGCTCAGGGTAAAGGTGGACGAGCACAACTATGAGTCACACACAGTCTAAAATTATGGGAGAGGCTTTATGAGGGAGAAAGTCATCTTTAAAAAATACATGAGGGGTCTCACAAGCAGCAAACCAAAAATGTATTTAATTCTGATTTTGGTCTTGTGTTTCAAGCTGTCATAGTTCTCACCCTTTTCTTAATCAGGCCCATACTTTTGTGGCTGTAGAATACAGGGTCACCCTGGCACTGACTAAACTATTCAGGCAGGATTTTTCCCTTTCCTCATCCTCGTAAATGTGATACCAAAGTAGTTTGGTTCAGAAGTGGAGGGAGATTGTCTTTAAAAACTGGCATTTTGGTAAAACTACTCTTGAGGTTGTAATCTGATCTGAAACCCCAGAAAATGAAAACTTTTGACCTCCTTTCAATGGAAAATGTGTCCTCAAGTGTAAAGATCAGAAGTTCACCATAAGGCTCCATATTTGAATATTTGCCTAATGCTCAGCACAGTGAAACACCCAACTTCTTCCGCTGAGATCAGTCTGAGCTGTCAGAGCCATCCAGGATTTAAATCCCTTCCAGCCTCACCCATTTGGGATGAGTTTCCTTTGATCAACAGGGGTAAGTAATCCCCAGTGTGTCAGTGCCACAATTAACCCACTGTGTCCAATTCACAGATGACTCAAATCTATCACGGCGCTGCCTCAGCAACTTCAGCTCAAACTGTTTCAACTGTCGACTTAAAGCCTTGATGCAATTGTGCAGTCAAGGAAAAAAACACACAGAAATGAAGTTATTCCCTCCCACAGCATTTTGCCATGTTTTATACTCACTAAATAAATGAATGTGCCCATATTTTTATTGACCACTACATTATATGCTGAGGAGCTTTGGCCAAACCCAGTCCAGACTCAGCTAAACGCTGGGGAGAAAGATTTATTTGATGTCCAGCAGATGATGGCTATTTCCTCCCAGGGTGAGTTATTTATTTGTCTGGAGCTGTTGGCACGCACGAGGTTCTGACTCGTACAGGTAATTTTGAAAAATGTGGTTTCCAAGAGTATGAAAGAAAGGAGCACAACTGGGTGAACACACACGGCTGAGAGCAAAAGGGTTTCCTACAGCTTTTAAAATGCTCGTTGTTTCTTTGGTGGAGGAGATTGAATGAAATCATTTATATCAGCTGCAATATCTGGCTGACTCCACTGATCTCCATAATCAAACGAGAGAGATTTGGAGGGGAGAAGGGAATGGGGGGAGAGGGGAAAGCATATATAATTAAAACCTTGTTCTAATCCTGCTTTGATGCTTTTGCCAGGGCAGGTTGGACTAGTCAAAAGTCCCAAACATTTTTGGTAGGTTTTTGTTTTGTTTTGGGTTTTTTTTTCATTCTGTCACTGACTGCAAAGCAGCAAAGTGGTTATTAACCTTATAAGGTATCAAGGTAAATATTTCAGATCCCCTGTGAATTTCAGTCTCTCCCGACTGGGTTTATTTGTCCTTGTCAGTGGACAGTGAAGTTTTGTTTGTTGAAACCAGTTGGGGCAGAGAGTGACAGCACCAGGGCGCTGTGATTTATTTTCTGCCAGCCCAAAACTTCCTCTGAGCTTCTTCCCCCTCCAGCCCCCACAGCCCCCACAGCCCACCCCTGGATCCAGGATGGGGAACACCACCAGCACAGCTGTGGGCACAGCTGTGGGGTGACCCCACCCAAACCCCTCCAGTGTCAGGGCTTTTCCTTGTCCCTTTTGTCACAGCTGTCCTAGGGCCCTGCTGTTCACCAGTGTGAAGGAGAGACACCACTTTTGGGGGCCACAAGGTCTTTGTTGTGTCAGATTTGTCTTCAGTGGGCTCTTCCTTCCTTGTGGGACCATGGTGTACACCATGGGTGTACAAGGTATTGGTCTCCAATGGCATATCCAATGGGATGAGCACTGGGGAAGCAATGCCCACCATGGGCATTGCAAACTCAAGGAGTGCCCACAGCTACAGTCAATCCCTTCTCACAAACACCTACCAAGAGGGTGTGGAAAACTGCAGAGAATCACAGAAATATTTAGGTTGGAAAAGACCTAAAATCATTGATTCCAACCGTTAACTCAGCACTGCCAAGGCCACCACTGAACCATGTCCCCGAGTGCCACATCTACACATCTTTTAAATCCCTCCAAGAATGGTGACTCCACATCTTCCCTGGGCAACTGCTCCAATGCTTGAAAGCCCTTTCCATGAAGAATTTTAACATCCAATCTAAACTTCTCCTGACAAAACTTGAGGCCATTTCCTCTCACCTTATTGAACACGGCATCCTCTTGTCCTTGCAAACATGACTTCCTTACCCAAAACTCCATTGCCAGATGGAACCTCTTCAGCTTGAAGGCAGGAGGGATGGAGAGGAGTTGAGGCAGTGAGGCCCCAAGATGCCTCTTTGGGGTTTATTTTGGAGAGGATGTACTGAGAGTCTTAAATGGGTGTTGAAAGTAGAGCAAACTGCTTTGCAAAAACCAGCTTTCCTTTGCAAAAGCATTTGTTTCAAATGTTGGAGGGGTCCGATGGAACAGACTTAAGGAAATTGGTCCATTTAGCTTATTAAAAAGATCAAACAGAGACTTGATTACAGCACATAACTATTTTCACCAAGGAAAAATAACATTTCTTAGAGGTCTCTTTAATCTAGCTGAGAGAGGACAGCTGCATTGCAATGGCTGGAAGAAAAAGCCAAATAAATTGACATTGGAAATGAAGCATTTCATTTAATTCTGTTCCCTTTGTGGGGAAGAACAAGGTTGGATAACAATGACAACAAACAACAGCCACAGCCAAGGGTGTGTAATGGAAGGGATCTGAAGGAAAGCCTTTCTGGGTGACATGGTTTCTCAGGACCAGGGATTGCGGGGAAAACACAAAGAGTGGATGTGAGGAAACAACTGGGGCAGGAAACCAAAAAGGCAAAGTAATGCTGATACCAGAGCCCATCTTTGTTGGTGACACTGTGCCACTGATGGGGAAGAGCCTCAACCAACCCCACGACCAAGACACAAGCAGGTCCCTCCCAGAACCAGGTTTCACACCCAACTCCCTCCATCTGCAATTCCTCATCCAGGAATTCCCCCTGGCATGATTTATTTGATATTCCATGCCTATGTCCCTTCTCCCCAGTGCAGAAGTATTTTACAGGATCCGTTTTCCTCTCTCCTGGACTTCACTGCAAAGACCTTGAGGTCTTTGCAAGGGTGTGGGGAGTTTCTTCTGCCAGGCCCAGGTTCAGTCTGCAGCAATTAGGTCTGTAGAGCAGAAAGGGGAATTCTGGGCATAGAAACCACAGAGCTGGATTTATCCAAACCAAGCAGAGACGGGAAGGGAGTGGCCCTGTCATTAGGTGTCCCTGAAGAAGCCAACAACTAAACCAATTCTTCTCTCCTGTGAGGACAGGGACGTGTTGGAGCAACTCCAGAGGAGGATCACGAGCAGGGGCAGAGCACCTCTGCTCTGGAGACAGGCTGGGAGAGCTGTGACTGCTCAGCCTGGACAAGAGAAGGCCACACGATGGTGTATTATCAATATTTCCCCCACAATCCTGAGCAACAGCTCACACCAGTTCAGAGTTTTCTGGTCATTGAGGCAGCGAATTAAAATGTTCAGTTTTATTGAGAGATGGTGCTAAAATCCCTTAGGACACGAATCATCCCATTGCAATTTTTATGGAGTTCAGCAAGATACTCAAGCATCATGGACTGAAACGGAAATACTTTGTGGTGCTGTGGTTTTACCTGGGAATTATTTCACATCTTTAGTGCTTGGGGCAGAACCTGGTCCTTCTTTCTTCATAATTTCCTTCTCCTTCCTTCATATTTGCTGATCCCCAGAAAACATGTTGCTCACTCCATGTTCTCCTGGTTTGCGTGTTATTCATTTATTTATTTCGGTACTTCCTTGACATAAACAACAAAAACCACACCAGTAATACAGAAAGAAGCTTAAAGTTCAGAATTTTTTCAAGTGAAAAACACAAATGAACTATTCTTAACAGCACATTCTGAAGGCTGAAATCTATAATTTAACCTGACATTTTAAGTGTACATCACTTGAATTGCTGCCAGCCTTTTAGAGTGATTAGGTGACTTGAAAAAGGCAAATATTTTTTCATATGATTCCACTGAATTGGTGACTCTGCTGCTAAAAAGACTTCAGTAATCCTGGCTGTATTTATTTCCTGAAGCCTCACCCATCATTGTCAAAATGTTATCAGCCATCCCCAGCTTTCTCTCCAGCCCAGAATCTAATTCCAATTATTTTTAAAAAAGAAAAAAAATCCTTTTCTAGATATGAATCTTCTGCACTGTTCTATTTTTCACATAAGACTTAATCAGTTATTAAATGGAATGTATTTATTAAGTGGAACGTATTTGCCACATAACTGTTGTATTTCAGTGAAACTACTCTTGTGTTCTGGAGAAAACCATGGCATGGGACTTCAGGACCCTTGCTGGAGAGCTGGAAGCACGTGGTTCATGGGAATCTGCAGCAACACTCTGGGATCTTGGACACAGGATGAAAACTCACCATTGAAGATTGTGTTGGAATATCAGGTGGGAGGGAGTCCATTCTTGGCCTCTCCTCCTAACTGCAGTTAAAAATGAAGAGTATGGTTCTAAAAACATATCACCTCCTTCTGAAAAGCATCAAGGAGGGGGATCAACCTCGTTTACAGCAGCAGCAGGGGAACTCAGTGCCTACAAAAGTTGCAGCAGGTTTGTCATATCCTACATCCTTCCAGGATCTTGGCCTCTGTTATTTGTCATAACAGCTTGGAAACAGGCTGTGCTTCCTTGGGAAAAACATGTAGAAAGAGCATTTTGTGCCTCAAGAGAAAGAAATGGAAGAAGAGCCAGCAAAGGAATCTCATCTTCAAGGCTGAGAGTTCAGGGAAGTGCTTTAGACGGAGCCTAAATTCTCTTTTTCTCAAAGGAGTCTTTATGCAGCAATTTATACAGGATAACTGGACATAAATCCACACCTTTCCCTGCTTTTCTGAGCCTTCTTTGGAAGTAAAAGTTTTGTCCTTAACTCCAACAGGATCAATGTTTCCCCTAAAATAACCTAAAGGAAAAGAAAAAGTTCGAGGCATCATGGAGTGTACTTCCTTTATTTTCAGCTGGTATTTCATGGCAGCTGCTTTCTGAAGTTTTCTGAGTATCTTCAGCTGCAAAGCCCTCACCTCTGTAGGACTGGATGAGAGTCTGTAGCTCTTAGATTGTCACCTAAAAGTAGATGGTTGGTGCTGCAGTGCCTCGAATTGTTAAAGTCTAATAGAATTAAAATGCCTTTGAGACATCCTGGAAAATCCCAGGTTTGCTGATAACTGAGTGACATCAAGGTCAGGTTTTCATACCTTATGTGGTGAACTCTCAGTGACTTTTTGAATTGTGTCCTCCTACAACTGAACTTTCCCTGCCTAGGATGGGGAAATGGAAGTGAAAGAGCCAGAGGAACTAAGCATCAAGTTAACACATTTATACCTTAGGGGGGTTTAAGGAGTTCGTGCCTGTTTTTACAGTTTTTCAATCTACTTTGAACTACCTTAAAACAATAAAGTTTCCTTTTCAGCAGCTTGGTTTAATGGAAAGATTTACTGTATTTTCATTCTCCTGCTGAAAAGTGATAATGAAGCCAAGTTCAGAATTCAGTGTCAAAGGGAAGGTCTACTTAGGAGAATTAAAGGGTCTAATAACATTGATCCCACCTGGATTGCCTCACAGGCAGGAGACATGGATATTTTTCATGGGCCACAGCTTCATACAAGTAGGGTGCATTTTTATTAAAATTGCACCAATGACAAAAGCAATTTGCTAAAATTAAAATTTCTAAATAAAACTTAGTAAGTTTAACTCTTCAGGATTGTTGTACTGAAGGCTCTTCTCCTACTTGTGAAGGGCAACACATTCCTGATGATGTTTGTGTGCCATGATCTTCCTCCACTGACACCAGAAACTCAACCAGGCTACTGCTGTTAAACAATGAAAATTAATGCATAATTAGGCATGTGATTATTTTTAAGCATGAGAGCTATTTACTGGCTTGAGAGCAACTGTCTAAATGCTTGATATAAAGAATGTGTGGAAAGATTGTCGGGGAAAGAAGATACAGTGGCAAAGAACAACTTTACAAGTCTGCTTCCAGATTCCCTCATTGAGGAATCCATGAAGTTGCTGTTTGCTTTTTGTATTTTCCTTCCCAAAAGTTTGCACTAGAAATGACCCATTTTATGGGCTGCTGTTTTCAGGTTTGAACCCTTTAATCCCCCACATAATGGTGGATAAGGAATTTTAACTTGCAGAAACATCTGCAACAGCAGCAGCCAGAGTGTGTCCTCTCACAATCTCCTTCGCCTGCTCTGTGTTGAAGGAAATAAGCAAAACAAGCCTGAAATTGGGTTGGTTAATTTTTTGACAAGTTTTAACTAAGCACAGTGACAGGGAGCTTTGCAAGAGAAATTTTAGAAGCCCAGGAACTGAGGCATAATAAGCTGTCAGAGAAAAGATCAAGTAGCATTCTCTAATTCATCTAACCAACATCAATGTTCCAGCTAACAGTAGACAGTGTTAGCCAGATTCTTGCCCTTTTTATCTATAAAAAGCTACATTTATCAAAATAAGCAAAAAATGTGAGGTATGGAATGCAGTTCATTGGAGGGCAGGGCTTTATTGGTTGATTGGTAAATTGAAACACATGGAAAAGTGCTACATGTAGGAACACACTGCTGACTGTATTACTCATTTTTTATTGGTTAATCTCTAATAAGAACCAGCTGGTAATAAAGGCCTGAGTTCATGGGAACCCACCCTTTGTTAAAAGAGAAGTTGGTGTCAATACTAGAAACACATGAGCACAAAGAAAACAGATGTAATTGGCTTCTGGAGGTCAGGTTATGTAAAGACCCCAGTGAACAGGGGTGAGGGTTTGGCTGCAGAGAATGACAGGCTAAAATAGCCATTATTGCTGTGTCTGTGAGTGTGTGTGTCTGGGGAGGTGGCAGTCACAGGGACCTCAGTCCTGGGTAGGAATTGGGGCTTTACAGTCCCCAAAAACAGGGTGTTTCACCTGAAACAGGCCCTTCATAAATCAGGGAACAATTGCTCTTCAAGGAAGGAAATTTGCAGCTTTGTCTTCACTTACAGGTTAAACCTGCCCTGAGCATTAGTAGAATTAATTAGTTTTTCATAGCAAAATCACGGAATTGTTTGTGTTGGAAAGGACATTAAAGCTCATCTCATTCCACCCCCTGCCATGGGCTACGACACCTTCCACTACCTCAGGTTGTTCCAAACCTCATCCAACCTGGCCTTGCACAATTAAAAAAACTATATTGATGAGACCCACATTGACTCGTAGCTATTCATGATGTCCTGGAGCCCTGGAGGGAACAGCTGGAACTTCAGCACAGGTTTCAGTTTAAACAGATGCTTTAATAGTTTCTGGCACAATAACATCTATTTCTTCAGTCAGAACATAAAATCATCTTGTTAAAGCTTTAAATTAATTCATAAAAAGGGGCGGAGAGGAGTTGTTTCTTTTTTTTTTTTCTGAGAGCAGCAGTGTAAGTTACATAAAAATTGTTAACATAGCAGGTTAGAAATGTAAAGAATCAAAATTACAATATCCTGGGGTTTATCAACACAGACTTTAACAGGGCATTCAAACCAAGCTCTGACTCTCGTGCATGGTTGAGATCCTTTAAGAAGAACCTCAAAGGTATGGATCTGCTCCTTAATTTGGATTTCTCCATTCTTTCTCCAACAAGATGCCAAGCAAATGATTTGCATGACTAATATAAGCAACAAGTGAATTTTCAGATAGAGCCTTATCAGCATTATTAGCCAAAAATACGGAGGCCAGAGGATTGCCTGGGAGGAGCTCAGCATCATTGATTCAAAACCCAAGTTTTGAATCCCAAGTCGTAGGTGGCATTTGAGCAGTCACGTGGTGGCTCAGTGTGATCCTCCAAATCAGGATTCTGTTGTGAATTTTTGTGAGTTGGAGTTCAAGCTTCATTTTCTTCAAACATTCTGTAACACTCAAGTCACACACTCCTGCCTGCAGGATTCTTGGCTGGAATACCACTTGCACAAAAATTCAAGAGACCCAAATGCACCCCAGGTGAATCCAGATCTGATCAACAGTTCTGGTCTACATTTACACTGGAAAAACTGCAATGAGACCCTTCTTTTTGGTTTCATTCTCATGTGAGCTGCAGCAGTGCCTGAGGTTCCCCCAAAACAGGCTTTCACAGTGCAAAAAACCATGACAGAAGGGAAAAGACCATCTCAAGCTCCTGAGATCTTTCCACCCTGCAGAGGAAAGTTGCTCCTTGCATTGCAAGGTGAGGTCTGGGTAAGGCAGGCATAAAATACCTGGGAAAAACACGGCCAAAAAAATGGGAAGGAGTCCTTGGATGATTTGTCTGGGCCTCTGTGCTGACATATTTTTGAAACACCTGAAATGAGGGACAGAGACCCCATAAACTGTATTTGAAAGGTTTTCATTTCTGCAGGACAGACATAAAGGGAGATTTTTTTTGGAAAAGCATTGGCTGCTGTTATTTTAAAGTCAGCTTAATGCCTTAATGCCTTTCAAGAAGCAGCGGTTACCAAAAAAATAAAAGGGCTGGGAAAGAATTATTAACACAAAATTCAATAACATCCCCCTGGTTTCTCCAAGGTATTGCCTGAGTGACTGCAGCATTTACAAAAGGGATTCTAATCTGAAATGAATTTGCAGCTAATTCAACCTGTAGGCTGGTGACTCTGGGATTTCCTAGATAATACAATCCAGACAGTAATGTTGATGGATGTTAAAGACTTGCCTGTGTAACTGTTGTAAAGCTCTGTCATAAGAACAAATGAGGCATTATTGCTTTAACAAAAGTAATCCCACTGCTCCAGTAAATTCTGTGCTCCTTCAGAATCACACAATTTTTAGTTACAGCCACTTAGTGATGTGTCTTCCTTCAAAGAGACAACAAACACTTCTCTCCAGGATTTTCCGGGCAAAAACTCCCTGAAAAAAAACTCTTTTAAAATTTTCTTTCTTCTTTTTTTTTTTTTTAATTTATTTTATTAACACAGAGTTAATTCAGTGTCACAGGTTTTCTTATCTAGATGGACAAGCTGGAAGAAATGTGGCCAGTGAGTAACAACTGGTACCAGGGTCATGGGGGTGACAAGAGCAGATGGTGATTTTTCATTTATTCCCTATTTTGCTCCTGACTCAGCCCTGTAAGGCAGGTCAGGAGGGGTGGGAGGACAAAACCAGCCTTAAACAGCTCAAAGAGTATTTTATGTTTGGAGGAGATGGAGTAAAAACGGTTTAGTGGCTGCATATTTTCCTAAAGGCTTCTATTGAAGCCACAGATATTTGGCCAACCTGGACTGGGCTCTTTACTACACTCACCCCAGAACTAATGTGTTTTATGGATTTTGATTCCTGGACCAAGCCTCACTTCCAGCATCCAGATTTCCATCCTTCTCTTTGCCCTTAACTGTCTTTTTCTTTCCTAGGCACCCACACTCTCCAGCATTACCAGATATTACACCCTGTGCCCATAATCTATTTTTTTATCCAATGCTTTAGTCATCCTCTCACATATTTTATGCTCTACTCATCTTTTGCAAAGAGGATTCCTTCAGAAAAAAAGCTGAATTAAAGCCAAAGTAATTCTTGACTGTGGTGGGAGGGAAATATTGGCCAATTGTGGGGGGAAAAAATGTTAAATTTGCACACATTTTACCTATCAAGTCCTGCTGTGGTGTTACTGTTAAAACTCTGCCTGTAAACTCTGAGGACCTCTTCTGCTGATAACTTCAGCATTAAAAATACCATTTTTCATGTCTGGTGGTCTTTCTGTTCCTAATGCTTTCCAGGTTTCCTCCTTTCCTTCCTAGTGAATAGCTGATGGACTCAGCTTTGTGAACAGCTACTCATTAAACCTCAGGGGCTTTTTGTTCACTTCTGCCTTTCCTAATGCAACCACTTTGGACCCAGCTCTACTCAGAGAGCATTAAAAAGGAATAATCTAACCCAATTTTTCCAGTGAAGAATTCTCCTGGTATAAAGCACTTCCCAAGCTGCTGCAATTGCTTGGAGGACTTTCCAGCTCAAATCCAGGCCTGGGACAGGTTTGGTTCCTGATGTGAACAACCACCCTGATGCTCTGCTGGTCCTCAGCACTTTCCAGCTGGGACCACAGCTGGACCTTAAGCAGTTTTGCACGTGTCAGGCTACAGCAAGAGCCAGAAGGAAGAGGTGTGACCAGTTCTCCCTCCCTGGATCAGGGATAACTTGGCTGAGCAATGGGAACACGGCCCTCACTGTGAGCAACACTGTGGTTCAGAAAATAATAACGATGATGATAATAATAATAATAAAGTTGGACTATCTAGGAAAAATCACACTTATTAGGAATCTGTCTTGAACCTGCCTTTGTGCCAAAGGTTAATGAGGAGAGGGCAGGGAGGGGGACAGGCACCTGATCTGCCATGATTAATTTGACAAATGTCTTCCTGGCTTCTGTCCAGTTCCTTGTGGAGATACAGCCCTTGGATACATTCAAAATGACCTACTTTTCACTGCTGGCCAGGATTTTGCTGCTTTGTTATCGTTGGACTTTTCTGCTGCTTTTGATATTGTTGCACATGAGATGAGTGGCCTTGTTGTGTTTGAGGACAGGACTTCTCTGAGCACTCATGTGTTGACAGTGACAACAGAACATTGCACAGTGAAGGATCTATCCTCTGAAGCTCTCTAAAGGGTTTAAAACCTCCTTTTTTTTTTAATTTTCCCAATGCTGTGTGTTTGATGTTCATCATCACCAAAGTAAGTCAGGAAGAGAAAGGTGATCAGACCCCATGAGAGACTCCAAAGGACCTGCCTGGGCACGTGGGTTTAATGCATCAGTTTAATGCATGACTGACATCCTGCCCAGGAGAGTGGCCTCCTCTTTTTTCCCATCCCTGGGTTTGTCCAAGGCCAGGTTGGACAGGGTTGGAGCAACCTGGTTCAGTGGAAGGTGTCCCTGCCCATGGCAGGGGGTGGAATGAGATGAGCTTTAAGGTCCCTTCCAACCCAAACCATTCTGTGATTCTCCTCCCACACACTCCCCAAACTGGGGTCAGGGCTCCCCCAACTTGGCTCTGGTTTCCCACATCATGGGAAGGACAGAGTGGGAATCCCAGGTGATCCTCAGCCCCTGTGCCAAACCACATCAAATATTCCTAAGAACATCGTTTTTGGAGAGGGTAAGATCCCTGGTTCACTCCCACCTCATGTGGCTATTCAGAACCAGTTGGCTGAACCCCAGGTATCTCCTGCACTAATAAATATTCCAAACGTGAAGGATGTTGCTGTTCCTGTAACAAACTTCAGCTCAGATAGGGGGTAACAGGCCCTTTCTGCAGCCAGCACAAATCTGAGGCTTGCACAGCCAATTTTTGGCAATCAGGAGTTTGATTTGTGGTTCAAGGTTTGACTATAAGATTTTCCATTTTGCTAAACATGACCACAAACACTTTGAAACTCCAAAAAGGGACAACCTGGAGAGTTTGACGCAGCAGAGAGCATGGGCTCATTTAAGTTGTCACAGTTAAATCTGTTAAGCCAGAAGAAGCTTCAGGTAAAAAGAACATTAGAGGAACATGGAGAAATTGCAAAATGTCACCCAGAACTGACAGATAAATAGATAAGTGAATATATATTTATACTTATTTTTCTATTGGATGTGTTCATTCTGATTTACCAGGGAAAAAGATAATTTCTTATAGGTTTAGTGCAAACATGAAGGAAAAGCAAAGGTCTGTAGATGTCTCTGCATTAGTACAGCAATGTTGATGGCTATTTAGTCATGTTTGAAACTAAAATAATATTTTCTTAAAATGCTGCCTTTGCCAAATGCAAAGTGAGCTGATATGTGCTTGGCTGGAGCTGGGGTCACACATATGAAGCAGAGCCTAAACTGAACAAATATTTCCAATATAAGAAAAAAAATAGGAAAAGAAACGAAAATCATTAACCTTTTGTCATTAGCATGAGCTGTTCTTTGAGCTGCTCAGCAGTTTGAATTAGTGCACCTGCCAAAATAAGCACCAAGTGTTGTTACCCTCTTAGGGACAGCCCTGTTCCATAAATCACAGCGTTTCAATGACAGCTAAATGTGGTTTATATCATATAGAGAGCCTGTGTTTATGAATGTGAGATAAAAGGGGTTTAACCAGTGCAAACACTGGGACTACTGTGTGCAGCCTGTCTCTCTTCCACAATTCTTCCCCCTTTTCCTTACGTGGGATTTCTATGGCCCATGTGCATGGCCCTCTCTTAATTTTCTGCCAGTTTTCTCTACAGCTGATTTTCCTTCCAATTCTTCCTCTCATGAAGTGAAGAACTGATCAAAAAAACCCAGTGAGTGTCCAGCTGGAAAGAAAGGGGATTTGGAGATATTAGTTATTTGTATGGACTTTGTATCCAGCTGAAGACATAAAGATATGACCTAATTAATTGGAAAATGTGCATTTTGCAGAGTTAATTCCTTTACTATTCACAACTTGCAAAAGTCCAGTGTCAGGATAAATTCCCCCCTGGTTTCAGCACTTGAATATTTAATTCTTCCTTCTTTGTTCACAGAGAGCATTTCTGTGGTCGTGCTTCAGTATGAGAAGTGGCAAAACTGAGACGCACTTTTGTGCAGGCAATTAAATTACTTTTATTACAGAGAAAAAAATTTATACATTCAGTTACTAAGCTTCTCAATTGCACATAAATCTGCCACCTCCTCGGGATGACAAAATGCAGATTATAGATGTTCTCAAAGTGTCCAAAGACCTGGGGTCTCTCAGGTGTCTGTTTTCCCCCAGCTATTCCAAAGCATCTAATAATTAGAGCAGGTTATAATAAACATATTACCCGAGCCTGCTTTTTGTTTTCTCCTGTGACAGCAAATTCATCTGACAACAGTTATCACTTGGCCAAACATTAACTATTAATAAATTGATTAGCAAAAGTTTAAATTTCTTTGGGTTTTTTCAAAGTACCCATTTTCTGTAACCAGCTCTGTTTGTTTCTCACTGGGAACTCCACTCTGTGAAAGCTGAAGGAGGATGGATTTAGTATGGATATGAGGAAGAAACTCTTCCCTGTGAGGATGGTAAAGCCCTAGCACAGATTGCCCAGAGAAGCTGTGGCTGCTCCATCCCTGGAAGTGTCCAAGGCCAAGTTGGAACAACCTGGGATAGTGGAAGGTGTCCCTGGCCATGGCAGGGGGTGGAACTGGATTATCTTTAACCATCCAACGCAAACCATTCTATGATTCTATGAAATTATGGTTTAAGTCATGCCTAGCCACTCTCAGCTAAGGTAGTGGCAACAAACCTAAAAAACTAAATGAAGGGTTTGTGGGTAGGCCAGGCAATTCATGATAGAGCAACCACTGAGTCATTATTTATCAAGAGTCTCCATGTAAATAGATGAGAACACTGTAATTTTCACTTGTATTCCAGTGCTGTATTAAGAGGGTTGTCATTTATTCTGAGTTTAAATCCCTTGGAAAATCACCATGAGGGTGTGCACATAGAAACTACTCACTGGCTATGGCAGGAAACAATCATGGATGTCCCCCTGAATCCATTCCAGAACAATATATTGAGCTGAAATGATTGAACGATTCATTTTCACTATAGTAAAGGTGGCTGGAGGAATAAAGGTCAGAAAAGAGGCGGAGATTAAGTGACCACTGAAGATGAGTAGAGTGGGGTTAAAATGTAAGAAGAGATGCATTTCTCTGTTAGAGGTTTTGTGTGTGAATCTGCTTAAATCCCAGGGCAAGAAATACAAACCTCATGGAGTTTTTTCATGGAAGTCAGTGAAGTTCAGCTGCATCTCTCATAAGCACAGCCCCTACTTTGGAGCTGGTTTGGTGAGGAGGATCTCAGAGGGGTTCCACACCTGAAGGACACCATCCTCCAAGGCAGGAACAGAAGACCAGCAGTGACAGCCAGCAGATTTTAAACAGCTCTGATTTAATTTGCTCATTTCAGATGGAGTGAAATATTTGTGACAAGATGAGGATCAGCCTCTTCTCCCAGGCAGGTGATGATGGGACAAGGGGAAAGGTCCTCAAGGTCCACCAGGGGAGGTTCAAGTTGGATATCAGAAAAAATCTCTTCACTGGAAGAGTGGTTAAGCATTGGAATGGGCTCCCCAGGGATGTGGTGGAGTCATCACCACTGGAAGTGTTCAAAAAAGAAGTAGACCTGGTGGTTTGTGAAATGGTTTAGTGGCATGGTGGTCTTCAATTGATGATTGGACTTGGAGGGGTTTCCATGGTTGGTCCTGATGATCTTGGAGTTCTTTTCCAGCCTTAATTATTCCATGATTCTATGATTCTGTGAGCTGATATAAAAATTCACAGGCATGTCATATGGATGACAGGTTTCCTCTTCCAAGAAGAACATTGCTGGGAATCACAGCCACTGCTATGTGTCATCCTTCTCTTGGGTAATGTGTTGGGACAACAACCCCTTCAGGAAAACGGACACAAATGCCAATTCCTACCAGAAATCTGTGACCCAGCTCAGCTCTCTCGTAACAGTGGTGGCTTTTCTACACCCTGTAGTTGTCACTAATTTCTCCTCATGAGCTCCGTCATTTCCGTGTGGAAAGGGAAAGCTGCAGCCCTTTATCCAAGGCAGCTCCAACCCTGCCAGAGGCAGACTGCTTTTCATTGGAAAGCTTTGCAGAAAGCAAGGAAGTGCCTGAGCCCTCCCCAGCCCCCCCTGGGCAAATTCTTTGCCACCTCAGATGTTAATTCCTAGAAATTCTGTTGTGGAGGGGGATAGTCCTGAGCACTCTGCCAGTCCTGAGAGCTCAGCTGAGCTGAGCTGAGGATCTTGGAGAGGCTCAGAGACATTTTCTGCTGCAGTCATTTGGAACAGCTCCTCGTTACTGCAATCTCCATTACAACACAATAACAGGAAACGTTTCAGTGGCCTCTGCAGTCCTTGGCATATTATTTCACTTTAATGCTCGTATTGTTTGAGCATTAATAAAACTGGAAACTGTGATATAATTAAATCCATTCTTCCTACAGAGAAGATGACTGTCTAAGATAGTGGCAAGAGCAGCAGACTCACATGTCTCCTGGAGAAGGGAGAGCCTTCCCCTTGCCAAGGCACAGCATACACGTGCTTGGGTTTATATCCCTCTGCACAAAAAAAGCTCCAGTTGAGAGCTGGAGACCTCTTGTACCTCTGCATCCAGAGCTGTAGGACTTTATTGCTTGAGCTAAAAGATTATCCCGTTAGACCAAAGGATAAATTGTTCTCACTCTGTGCAATGTGAGCCTCTCATGGGATAAGAGCCTGAATAACTGATAGTGCCATGGCTGAACTAAATATCTGAAGTGTGTATTTGTGTTTGAGGGGCAGGATTGGGAAGAGAGAAGCCTGGAATTCTCTGCTCACCGTCCAGGCACTGAAGGAGGTGATTCCACAGCTTGTTGTCTCCACCTGCACCAGGGATGTGCACACACACACTCAGCTCACCACGGTGTGAAACCCATCCTGTATCTCCAGGCAGGATCACAGCTCCCAGGCAGCTTCCAGTTATACTCACTATATCAGGGAAAAAAACCAAGCAGATGATGGAATATCTCTGGAGTCTAATCAAAGTCCTTTGTGTATCCAAGGCCCCCTTGCTGCACTCTCAATAATTTTTCAGTTTTTGCTGTGACCAAGGAAATGTGTTTCCTGTCACATAATGAATATTTTCTTTTGTTTTCCTTTGGCCATGGAATCACAGAATGATTTAGTTGGAAGGGACCTTAAAGCTCATCCCATTCCATCTCCTGCCATGGGCAGGGACACCTCCCACTATCCCGGGCTGCTCCAAGCCCCATCCAACCTGGCCTTGGACACTTCCAGGGATGGAACGCCTGGCATTCACTCCTTTTTAATAACCCATCCATAATTAAATCTCTGTTAAATTTTTAATATTCCCTCTTCACTCTTGGTTGGATCAATGCTAAGAAAAAGACAGACAACTTTTCCAGTGTTGCACTTTATAAATTACCTGAAAAAAATCCTGCTTCAAGGAACACCCCAAGTATTTTGTTAAACAAGTATTTTAAAAAGTTGGCGAAATTAAAAACATAGAGAACATCTTGTGTTTAGTAAACTTGATTGGAGATACTCATAGAAAATTTGTAGAAACACTTTTTTTTTCCCAGTTGAAGAAGTTAGAAGTGAACTGTAAAACTCAAAGAATCAAATCAGGAATTACAAAATATTTCTATGAAATAACAAGTTTTCAGATTTAATCACATAAAATAAGTGTCTCCGTGTGGCCCCATCATACAGCTTTAAACACTAAAAGTAGTTTTCTGTAGCCATCAACTTATTCAAGGCTTTCAGGGAAGTAATTTTCCTCCTTTCACTTTGAAAGATTAGTGCCCTTTCTAATCTAATTGCTCTTAGGCAAAGGCAAGAAAAAAGACATTGTAATAGTTATTAAAATTATTTTTCTACTAATGAAATTTAATAACCAAAAAAAAGTGAAAATTGATTTGTATATATTATATATATGTGTCTCCAGCTGCAGATTTTGTAGTGCAGATCCAAAATGTCCCATTTTCCTGGAAAGTTTCAAAGCTCAGGGGAGGAGAGCTGGGAAGAGGGTGAACAGCTGATTGTGCTGTCCAGGGTAAACTTAAAACCAAGTATCAGACAAGTTTTCAGTTCACATTCCTTGTTTTCCTATTTCTCAGTCCAGCAGAGCCATTAGAGGGAGAGGAGCAAACTCAGAGCTTCACAAATAGTGAGTAATCTGGGGACAAGTGGGACACAACTCAACTGGGCTGTTCTTTGTCACATTCCCAACATCAGCCCACTGGGAGTGTTTTCCTGCCTTTCCCCAGCTCTTGCAGGGAGCTCAGGTGGCTCTGGCTCATTTCTTTCCCTCTCTTACACACAAGGAAAATGAAAATTCTCCATCCAACATTAGTTCAAATCAGTTGGCACCAAGAAATGTGGCACTGATCCCAACGTCCTCCACTGACTTTTGGTTCACTTAGGGTTTCATGCTCAAGTTCTGGTCAAAAGATGATCCTGCATAATTCAAGTTTATGATTGACTTGTGCTCCATTCCCTGAGCTTTTGAGGTGCAGCCATTTCACAAGATCTCATCCCAAATCTCTGCTCAAGAATTAACACAATTTAAATTCTTTTCAGAACAAGCTTTCAGGAATGGCAGATATTTCAGATCATTGTGTCATCATCATGTCTGAAGAGGTGGAAGGGGTTTTTTTGGTGGGAGCCAGTTAGAAACCTGTAAAACAGCACAATGTAGATTTTCAAAAAGTCTAAGAGATTAAAAAAATTAACTTTGTCCTGTTCTTGTTGGGGAAACCAAGAGTGATCCAGGCATTTCTCCTGACTTCAGTGGGAACTACATGCAGTGAAAGGTTACAAAATTGGAAGTGGGGGGGAAAGGTTAGAGGTTAAGAAGCTCATATTTCTACATAACGTGACCTTATCTCAGTGGCAACTCAATTCTCATGATCTGCTGCTGTGTTCTCACAAAAACAAGTCTCCTAAAGCCACAGAAAAGTGTTTTAGCAAGGAAAACATGGGACTGCACTCACAGCAGTTTCTTTGAAGGCTTCCCCTGCCTGTGAGTTACAAGATACTGTACTTAAAATGTCAAATCAAGCAATCTGTTCTGAAAGGAAAATTACCACAGCAATCATAGACCTTGATTTCCTCTAGACTTGTGGAGTACAGACAAAATTATGAAAATGGCTTGGCCACCCAGAGCCTTAATGTTGAAATCCCAGGTCAAGGAGAGCTCCAGCAATTAGCCTGCTATGCTAATGACAAGCCTGTTTGATATAGTAGCTGAATAACACCATGATTGCCTATAATATGATTATGCACATTTTGGGTTGCTTAAAAAAAAGGAAAAATTGATGCCTTGGAAAAATAGAATCTCATTTCTCTGGCATTTCTGAAAGGCCTCTGTTTCCTGAAAAGCCAAGGGCATATTCCAGCTCCTTATGTTTCCACAAATGTGTTGTTAGATTCACTCACTGACTTACCTGGAATGAGGAGATGTCATTTTGAGAAGGATATTAAAATACAGTAGCATGAAAACCTTGTCCCAGCACAAGATGGTCCTAATTCGAGGGGCCTGTTTCTCTTCATGTCTCATTAAGCAAACAAAAAAAAAGAACACACACACAAAAAGAAAAAAAACCCAAACCAACCAAACCAACCAAACAAACAAAAAAACAAAACAATAAAATCCACACACAAAAAAAATAAAACCCACAAAAACCCCACAAAACAAAACAAAAAATAAACCAACAAAAACCCACAAAACCAACAAATAAACCAGAAGGAGGTAAAAGAGGATTGCTCCAGGTTGGAAATCCTTAACAATCCAGTTGCTGAAAACACAAGATTCTGGTAATCAAAAAAACACTTGCTTTCCTCTCCCTTTTAAAAAAAAAAAAATCAAATTTTGAGCTGATCTGTTCTATCTGAAAAGTTCTTTTTCCGGTTTTCTTCCTTCTGGTTGGGAATAAAATGGGTGACATTGAGCAGGGTTAGACTCAAACTATCTGGATGTTCAACATCCTAATGAAAATCTTTGCAGAGCCACCAACCTGTCACGCTGGACAATGTGATTTATCACCAAATAAAAAAACAAACAAGGAAAAGACATTTATTCCCATTGAGACCTGCAGCCAAAACACACCAAGGAAAAAAATTGTTACTGTGAGGATATGTCTGAAAGACAACTTAACACTCATGGTCAGAAGTTTAGTGGTGATGTGTTGACTTAATGTCAGAGGTAAAGCAGCCCAAAAATCTGAGCACAAACAACAGTTTGAGATATTCAGCATGTTTTGCAGGACATGGGGACAAAGAACCCAGTGACACAGTCAAGGCTGGAGCAGCACAAATGTGAGATGGAAAAGGGTATAGAAAAAAAAATATCCCAGACCTAATTCAATATTTGGATTGGGAGGTGATCTGGCTTCTTTTAATGTCGAGGTGTTTGCATTTCCCCACCTGTGGGACCATCACCCTCTCGGGCTGTGCCATAAAGCAGCACTTGTAGCCTTTGGGTCACAACCACAGGGTGACAACACCCCAGGCTGGCTCTGGAAACACCTCAGGGCCCTCTAATTTGGGGCATGGCAGCTTTTTCTGCCTGGCATTACATCCTTGACAGTCTAATCTCAGGCAGGACTATTTATTGACATTAAAAAATAAGAAAATCCCCTCTTTTGGAAGAGGAAAGGGAAATCTCGAGGTGATTAATGCTGTGGCTCTCATGGACAATGGGTGCTTGTGTCTCACAAATGCACCAACGAGATTTAAAGCTGATACTTTCTGGATTCCCAAGGAGAGAAGTGGGAGTTTGGGAAAGCTCCTGACTGTCTTCATGCATATTCAGGACTTCTCTTTGTTTTCTGATGGAGGGATAGGATCTGTCCTTAGACCTTGACTGGTCCCTTGACACCAGTCCTGGAGATTTTTTTTTAATTAGGCAAGCCTGGAATGATTTGAATCTCAGTATTGAGAGTGTAACTCCTTGGTTTAAAAGGGGGTTTAACCTAAAAGGACTCAGAAATCTTATATAAATTCACTTCTGCGACTTGAAAGATTTTTCATCCAAACAACTTTTTTTCCTTCCATTTCTCCCTTCGTTTCTTCCACTCCTGGGGATTATCAACAGGGTTTATCAGAAAGAAGAAGGGGGGAGAAAACTTTTAAAGCATTTTGCACTCAACTTTCAGCTGATATTAATAGATATGTAGGTTTTATTTATACCCTCTGCTTCAGTTTTAGATGTGACACTGGCAACTGCTACACCTCTGCCTTCCCTGGGATCCAGGAATCTCCATTTCCAGAGCCATGGGATGAGGGTTTGTGCCTCTTTCCCAGCTCAGGGTGGGACACAATCCTTCATCTCCACTTCCAGCCCAGCTACAACCCGGCCAGGTCCCACCATTCCATCAGCAAAGACTCCTGAGGAAAGGCTTCCCAAACCATCCCAATTCTGAGGGATGACCAAAACAGCAAAGGCAAAAGGAGAATCAGTCAAACCTCAAAATGAACTTTAATGAGAAGAATGAGTTGGAAAAACTCATCAAAACCACACAAGAACCTTGGCATTGCTGCTTTTCTTTGTGGCTCAGGACAGAAATGACCAAAACTCCTTTTCTATAATTTTTATAAGACTTTGTACTAAACTGTGGTCACTCTCAATCAGAAGAAAAGTTTTCTGCTCTCCAATTTTGCAACCACAACTTTTCAACTGTTGTTTTCACATTTTTAATATTGTGGAGAGAGAAGAAAACAAAGTTAAGATGTGGAGATATAATTAATATAATTAATACGCCCTTGCATCAGTCCACTGTGCTCATTACTGGGAAGAGCAGTAAATATTTACTGAACTTTAACATATTTACTGACCTAATATATTCACACAAATGGATAAAATACACATATATATGATTTTACATATTCTGGTTTCCCTCCTTTAGATTTGCAGTCCATCATTAGTGGGTTACAGAGGGATAATTTGAAACTCAAACTGGCAAAAAGCGAACTAAAGAAGTTCAGCTACAATTTGTCTAAAGCAACATGTTTTATAATTATTTTGTCTTTCCCTACTAATGACTTTCTGACTCTTTCCATCCCCTTGGTACCCAAGGGATGTTCAGAATTATCTGTACACATCAATATTTTTTATGGGACATGTGTTTTTACTTTATAGCAGACTTTTTTAATTTCTTAAAAGTAGCAAATAAAGCTCTAATAAAAATTGATGCTTGTATCCCTTCAACACCAGGTATTGGTTTTCGAGCCAGCAAGTAGGATTTCATGTTTCAATCCATATTTCTGGTGTTCCTGGTTCTCCACACAGCCAGGAAAATAAAATCAGGCTGTTGAGGCTTTGGAGGGGAAAAGCAAATCAACCTACAAATATTTGGAGAAGAGTAATTTGGGGAATATTAGATAAACTTTCTTTCCTTGCTTTAGTACAGGAAAATTATCTCTACTTCCAGTTTCTTAATATATATAATATTAATATTATTTTTTCATCTTCTGGGTCTCTGCTTTTTGCTGACTCATCTGCAATTTGAGACTTTTCCTATGCCTTTAACTCATACATCTTTTATTCTACTTGAATCCATTTTGGAGCCCTACACTCACCCTGTGGGATTCATTTGGATTTTTTAAAAACACTCAAGCTCACATGAAACCTCTTAGTCAATATTTAATTTAGACTCTCATACATGAAGACCCTCAAGTCGTTCTGATTTCAAAAAGAAGGGGGAAATATTGACATGGAAAAGGAGCTGCAAGGAGACAAATGCCTCTGGATTGAGGATGCATCCCTGTGTCAGTGAGAGGCCAGAGCATGTCTGGAGCTGCCTCCATCAGCTGTACCTTTCATTGTCACTCTCTTGTCACTCCCAGTATCTACAAAATCCACTAGTTCTCCCCTTACTGCTTAAATAAAGCTGAAACATATCAGCCATCCCTCTGGATTGCTCTACAAGATGCAACCTGAGAGTTGTCCTGCTCCTTTATTCTTTCTGAAGCCATAAATGCCCCCAAAATCAGAGACATTTCTATATTGGAACAAAAATTTAAATCAATGCCATATTGGGTTTTAAGTCAATCCCACCGTGGGATTAAATCAATCCCTGTCCTGGGATGGATTTGGCAGAATGAATGGTATCAAATGGCAGAAGCCACTCCAGTTTCCATGAAGTGCCCACAGGAGGGAAGAGAAGCTGAATTGGGAGGTTGAGGTTCTCCAAGATGTTTGAGGAAGATCATCTCCCCTCTGTGGGCCACAGTCTCCCATCTCTTGCATTCCCAGGACTCTCTCTAGTCTCCAAAGGGTCTTGCACCCCTCACAGCCCCAAAGGAAAGGGATCTTCATGCGCTTGGACCCTGTTTCCATCTTTTCCTCACAGGCAGGTTTCTGGGAAGCCCTGCAGCTGCTGGTCACTGTGTCACTGCCCAAGTGTTTGACAACTTTTGGCTTCCTTGAAGCTGTTCAATTTGAGGTTATTTAGGCTCATCTCTCTTCTCTTTTCTCCCTGGATGTGTTGAAGGGAAATGAAATGCTGTCGAATGTGAAGGATGCAGAACTCCTAAAGCTCTGGTTGGTTCTTCCTGAGGAGCTTTGATCCACAACTTGCTCTGTCCTTTCAGTTCTCTCACCTTTTAATGCCATTCATCTCCATAAAACCACCAGCTCAACGTGCTGCTCCAGCCAAGGGCCCTACCCAGTCTCTGAATAGAACTGGAAGATGTAATGGAGACTCGGATCAACACCTCAACTTGCTCTTGATCTGCTCTTGATCTACTCCAAGGTTTCTGGCAGGGACACAGGGAGGCTGAAGGTCCATGATGGACAGGCCATTGCAGCAATACCTGGAACAGCAGTCAGACCCCTCACCCTGCAGGACTCTGGAGTTTGCCCTGAAGGACTGTACTCACTCATTACCACCGTGGCTCCCCTTCATCACAACTTAACAGCTTTTTATAGATTTTTGTTGGATCTGAGTTCAAGTGCTGGAAAAGCAGTGATGTCCTGCCAGTGATCTGACTCCAACCTCAGACAAAAATGTTCCCTTTGCTTTCTGCTCAAGCCTGTGGAACAGAGATTTGTTTCTTTTCAACAGAAACACCTTCCCCCCCGCCCCCTCAAATCCCTGGAGAGAAAGCAGAAAACCTGCTACAAGGATTTTACCTTTAATGCTCCAAGTTTTGTTGTATCCCAGGACAGCGAGGAGGGCAGGATTCACTCTGAGCAGGACCTGGCACTAAGATAATTTTGCAGCTCTTTAAAATGGGACCAAGAAATTCCCACCAAAGGCTGCACTTACTGGAAACCAGTCCCTGAAGGGCAAAATGTTGGTGTTCCTGCTGTATTTTTACAAGCCAGGTGTGCTGGCAAGAAATCTGCAGTGGTCCTGTGGGGCAGTAGTCTGACAGCTTCTCTCCATCACATCTTTACAGGTTCATGGAGCCCCTCCAGACCCAAAGTATTTTGCTCCAGGCACCCTGGTCCTCTCTGGTGGCTGTAGACTTTGGAGTTGTAGAGGATACAGGACATGGAGCATCCTGCCTGTCCCTCATTCCTTGCTCCTCTGGATTGGGACAGTCCAAAGAGGACCAGTGCCTTGGGTGCTGTGGGTAGACGGGAGTCAGGAGGGGAATTTGAGGGGTCAAATCAGAGCCAGAGGACAGGTTTCTGAGTAGTTACAACAGACACCACTACTTGGGAAATAAATTCCAAAGCAAAACATAACCAGAAAATCTGGGACAGGGATGAGGAGCTGGAGGCAGCAAAGTACAGGATTCACTCCTGCATCCCCCTCCCCACCATGCAGCCCATCCTGGCTCATGGAGCCCCTCATGTCTTACTATGGGGGCTGCTGAATTCCCACTGTCCAGATGACCCCCAGCACACCAGGACACCCAGCAGTAACTCAGCCTTGAACTCAGCACCATAAAACACACCCAGTACTTTTCCTATTGCCTAAGCATAAAAATCCCCTTTAAAAACAAAAAATCATTTGGAGTTTACGCTCTTTCCACTCACTCCTAACAAAGAACTGTTTCTTTCCCTTTTTCCTGGAGGAAGTCAGGAAACTTTCAGAGTTTGCAGGTCTGAGCAAGGGTGAGCATCCCCACTTTTCCTGCTGGTGACAAGGGCAGCAGTGATATAATGAAATGTACATGTTCTAAGTGGGGCTTCTTCATTTTGAAACACTTGCCAGAGCTCCATAAATGGGACTCCTTCTTTCCTGACCCTTTGCCCTACTTCAAATGAGCTTTTAAACCCTTTGGAAAACATGCGGTTTTGCTTTCAACTGCATTAAGGCTCATAATGTGTTATTTTGGCTCTCCTTGGACATTGAGGTTGAAGGCCCAGATTTCATAGATTTCACCTGGGAATGTTGACAAGCAAGGCTTGCTCAGGGGCTGTGGAGCACCCAAGTCAGAGTCTTTGAAAAGCTCTGTTAGCTCAGCTGTATTTTTCTTTGTACACCCAAATTCTCCTGGACGCGACAGGAGTCTCTCCATAAAGCACTGAGTGTCTGCCAAGGCTACGGGTGGTGTCAGGACTCACTTGGGGTTTACAACACACTAAAAAAACCCACTGGTGGCACCTCAGCCCCCTTGGCACCCCCCCAAAAGACCCCAGTTTGGTCCCCATACCAGCATGAGGAGGGACAAAGCCAATGTGTGCTGTAACAGCACACCCGTCCACCTTTGCTGTCCGTATTTATTCAGCTTTGTGCCATGAGAATTTGAATTTTAAAAGAGGGATCCTGCAGCTGGAGTGAGCCCAGGCTGGGAATAAGAGGGGAGAGGGTAAAAGGGCAGGAAATTTCAATGCATTCAGGGCATTGAGATGTATTTCTTCTGCAAATCCCCCATGCAGGAGACTCTGCAAGTGGCCTGTTTGCAGATATCCGGTGCCATACGGATATTTTCCATTTTTGGGGTATAGTGGCTTCCACAATGTGTTCTTTCTTAATGGTTTCAAAGCCGTAGATATAGAATCATAGAATCATGGAATTGTTTAGGTTGGAAAATCCCTCAAAAATTATCGAGTCCAATGGAATCATAGAATCATGTACAAAGAGCCTTGTAAGATCACAGATTCCACACTGCAAAGTCTACCACTAACCCATGTCTCCAGACAAAAAAAAATACAACCCCCCACCAAACCCCAAAATCATCAGTTGCAGCCAAAATTACACATATTTTTAATTCTTTTTAAGTATTTAATACCGGTTGGTTTTGAGCATCTGCTTCCTTAATACATACAGAAACATTTAGTAATAAATCAGTATCTATGAATTAAAAGTTATACAATGTAGTTTCAAAAATGGAGAGAACCACCAAATTTCATGTTTTGGTCATAACATCTTCACTTCCTAAAAACCTTTAATCATTTATTTGTGGCAGATAAGTTGTTTCACTGTAAAGCACCAGGAAATCATCACATAACAAATAGGTTTTGACCTGATATATCTAAATAATATCTTGGAGAGGGAGCACTGAGTCTATTCATCCCACACATGAAAAATGCAGCTTCAGGGGTAAAATTACAGCCTCATCTCCCTGGTTCCTGCCACAAAGAGCAGAGGGGAGTTTGGTTCTTCCAAAACCATGATCTTTTTCTTCTCACCCATGATCTGGATGTGGGGGTTTTATTGTTGCACTATTTTATCAGCTCTGGTGAAGGACCCCCCATTTCTCTTTCCTTCCTTCCACTCCCACTAAGGGGGTGAATCTCATTTTACAACATTCCTTCCTCTGGGTATCCTAGGAAATTCACAAAGCATCAAAAATAATAAGGAATGCACCAAACAAGGTGACATCAAGTGTCTTTACATGACAATTTAAATTCAAGGCTGTAGGTGATGGTCAGGCACACAAGGTAGTCACTTCCCTCATAAATCCATATATTTTATCCACCAAAAAATGGAAAGGAAGGGGGACAAACTTTGCCAGAGCACATTTATGGAGAAGCTTCACAATGCACTAATGTTTTTGGGTATGTGACTAATTCTTTAAAAAGTTATGGTGGATTTTTCTTCAGGAAAGCTTTTAATTAAAGCCATATTTATTTTGGGGGGCTTAAGTAATAATGTAAAGCACTCCTACTTCTCCTAACACACTATTAACAGTATAATTAATTCTCAGCAACAGGAAACAGAAACCTTTCTTCTTCACTTCATCATCTCAGAGTCAGACCTTCTGTCTTCTTCCAGGATCCCTATCAAACAGATGGCTTTTATACTCATAAACATGTTGAGCTCAATTTTCCTCCTGCTGAGTGAAAGATTCAAACAAACCAAACTTCCATACTACTGCTAGGAAATTCCAAACATCTAGAAATACTTTTACAGATGTTTCTTGGCAAGTGACTCTTCGAAATGTGTGTGGTTCAAAAAAGCCAAGCCCAAAGCAATGAATTTCACTGATGAAAATCACTGATTAAAAAAAATGAGGGGGAAAAACCAGGGAATAATAGAAAATAAGAGGAGAAGCAGACTTCTCTCTGGATAACCAAGTTTGGGAGGCCTGGGACAAAGCATTTTGGAGTTTATATTTATTTGTAAGATGGAACCTCTCAAACTAAACTGGGTTGACTTTTTAATGAAGAGTGTCCAAATTTCGAGGCAGCCTTGGCAAATTTTTCAGCTCTGGGATGGAAGTTGGTGGTTCAACCATGCTGGGAGCCCAAGCCAGGCAAATTTTTGGTGGTTAAGACTCATTTTAGAGAGTGAAATTTCAGGGATGCAAATCCATGCAATATGAAATCCTCCCACACACAAACAACCCCAGTTCCGTGCTGCTTTTTTAGCAGAGTTCTTCTTGATTCCAGGTCTCCTTGTTGTCATTCTGTTCTCATTCCTGTTTGTGAGACATTTTTCCTGTTAATCTCTGTGTAGAGCTAATGCTGGTGTGTGAGTGGGTAATTCGAGGAATGCTGTGACAATAATCCAGATATTCCACCTAGGAAATACAGGAGGCATTTCCCTTTCTGCCAAGGGTTGCATTGCCAGACAGAAAATCCATTCTCTCACCAATAAATGCAGAGGAATCCCCAGAGAGATTTAGCCATCAGCAATTTAGGGAATGGATGAGAAGTGGGGAAAATTAAAGTCAGGCTAACAACCACAGTCCTGCACTGTTGGGAACTCAACAGACAGTGAAGGGGACATTTTTAAAGGCAATATTTTCTAAAAGAGAAATGGCCTTCACAACATGATGAAATATCCCAGCACTAACCCCAGTTATTGGCTGCATGAATAAAATATATTTAATGAGGTTTGGAAATCTGTGATGCCACCACTTCTCCCCATCTCTTTTTCCAAGCATTAACCCTCACCACAATTTTTTTTTATTACTATAATGACTCTCTGGTTTGGTGGATTTCTCTGCATTCTGCATTTTTTCTCTCTCTGAGTTCGTGTTTGTTACATATGAAACCATCTCTAGACCCCTGGGAAAAACCTCATAAAAATTCAGGAATTATATCATCTCCATGCTGTTTTTAAGGAAAAAACAATCTGTTTTTTTGGAAAGACTCTGCTGAGCACTAGCAGCACTCTCTCATCCACACTGTGTGTGTCTGGTTACCTTGCCCTGAGCCAAACAGCTTCATTAAATCTCATTTAAGCTCTGGCTCAACTCAGCTGTTGTGACTCCAGCCCAAGTTGGAGCAGAAAATCGACAACCTTTAAACACAAAGCACATCTCATTGGGCCAATATTATTTTCATCTTCCTGAACATCATTGTCTGATCTGTACAACCAATTAGACCAGCTGTTAGTCTTGGACCTGGATCAACAAAGTATGTGTGGATCAGACAAATACAGGACTTCAAATACACAGACAGAGTTTTTGGCTAATACTGGCAGATAAGGCAGAATTATCTGCACCTTTTCTCTGGGCTGGCTCTCACCCTGTTGCAATTATTCTATTTTACAAGCTGTGTGTCAACAGTACCTGTTTATGGAAGGTGACACTGTCTCCCCCCTGCTGTTGGTGTTATCGAGGAGGAAGCACTAAGTGGGCGTGTGAGTATTTTTAAAGTACACTGCAAAAATAAAATAACAAGGGAGTCCTTGATTTATCTTTCTGTTAAAATAATGAGCCTGCCACCTACAAATGTGCAGCATTCCCAGGTCTTCTGGACTCATTTTTAGAAGAAATCCTTGTTTCTTCTCACATGAGAAATCACTGACTGTATCTTGGGATGATCTATTTGCCTGACCCTCTGCGTTGGCTTTCAACTACAAAATGTTATTTCTTTTTTTTATGCCTGTTATGAAAAGTGATGCTGGTCTTACATGCAGAGTGGGACACTGAAATTATCATTTGCATCTTATTCTGCTCTCCTGAAGTCAGTGACTGAATCTCTTGATGAATGTCACAACCAGTGAGAAATCAAGAACTTCCTGAAATTCTACCTGCAGTGTCTGCCCCAGAACCATATGTGTTAATTTCCATATTAAAAGCCTTAACTGAGTGTTTTATTCTTCTGTCTCATGCACAAATATACAGGACTATGTAGATGCAGGAATTAATTCCAATTTTTTAAGAGTTATTTTCCAGGGCTGATAACCAACATTACACAGCACCTTCCAAAGCAATTTTTAGAGCTGCATAAACCATTTCTGTCCCTGCCTAAAGCAAACAAACAGACTAAAATCCCAGATGTAGCCACCAGATGCTCACAGGTGCAGCAGCCCATGCTGGTAACAGTGTTACCATGGCAATTTTTAGGTCCCCGAGACTCTTACAGATAAATTTCTTGCTCTTGTATGTATCTATAACTATGACAAAAGCTGTAAAAAATTCTCAAAAGGGTGTAGCTGCACTTGGAAAATTCAGGGCTTCAGTTTTCCTGTGATATTATGTGTGGGTGGGGGTGTATTTGTGTTTGGGGTGCTTTTAGAGCACCACATGTGCTGCAAGCCATGAGATAACACAGTTAGAGATGACATCAGCTTTGCATTTTGGGGGTCAAACTTCAGGATGGAAAGCTGTGGATATTATTTAAGCAATGGAAGGGTAAATAATTGTCCTTATATGTGTGTAAGATGCTTATACTTGCATGGATGAGTATTCAAAATAAATGTTCATAAGGTGGTCAGACAGGGGCCAATATGTTAATTTATCACACTGATGCTTCCTCTTCTACCTGTACTTTTGTCTGAACATAAAATCATATAATGGTCTGGATTTGATGGAACCTGAAAGATCATCTTATTCCAACCCTCTGCCATGGGCAGGGACACCTCCCACCATCCCAGGCTGCTCCAACCTGGCCTTGGACACTTCCAGGGATGGGGCAGCCACAGCTTCCCTGTGCCAGGGCCTCACCACCCTCACAGGGAAGAATTTCTTCCAAATATCCAGTCTAAACCTGCTCTCTTTCAGTTTAAAACCATTCCCCTTGTCCTGTTACCATAAAAAACTATTTAGTGGGACTTCTACATTACTCCCCTCTGTTAATGCTTTTGGTCTGTATTTCATATTCCAGTTCCACTTACTCCACCTATTTTCCCTACTCACACTCAGGCAATCTTCTAAATCTCCATATAAGACTAATTAATTACTACTGGGAAAATTATGATCCTGGAGGTACAACAATCAATTCTAAGCTTGCCCAAATCTAGGAGCAACAAAGCTGAAGCAACTTGATGTGTCAGTGATGCATCAATATTTGTCCCACAGAAGAAAATCAATTGATTATACAAACCAAAAATGAATTTATCTGCATTTCTTTGCTTCATGAAAAGCTGTGATGCCAAACACTTTGCATTTGGCATATTTGATGTTCAAATGCACCCAGTTTCCAACGGCCTTAGATTTTTATTTTAATTAATTGAGGCTCTAACAGAATGGAAGCTTCCTATTTTATTCTTATTTTCTAATCACAATATTATAAATAATATATATATAAATAATATTTTTATTGCATATTTAGCACCACATTCTCACTCCCAAGGTGTGCTGAAGCCCTAAAGGATATTCACAGTGGCCAAGTTTTCCTTGTGACAGCTGAGAGCAGAAAACCTTTTCATCAGGGATTTCTGCTCAGAGTCTCCAAATGTGTTTTTATAGAGAAAGCAACGTGTGTGAGAGCTTTGCAATGCTCAGACAGCAGTAGTCTCTTGTTCTGTGCTTAATGAGCTAATAAAGACAAGCAATGAAGAGATCTGGTACCAGACATAGTCCAGCTGTCCCAAAATTATTCCTCCTTCAATTCCCTTTTACCACAAGGCTGGGTTACAATGGGGCTAATGGTCAACCCAGCCCAGATGAGGTTTTCCATGGACCACAGTGGGATTTGGGTCAGGCTCACAGTAGCTGAAATCAAGCAATTACATCAAAGGAAGGAAAACCAGCTCAACAGCGTGTGCTGGGCCAAATTCTAGAGGTGCACTGGGGAAAAATCGTCCTGTCGATGCTTTTCTAAGGAAATGAGCCTCCAGCACAGAGACACTGAATTCATTTCAGAATGATTTAAAATCAGTGCTCTGAGGGGGTGTGTGCACGTGGAAAAGCTGGTCTGAGACAGAAATATATTCCTTTTGTTGATAGTGGAAGAAACACTGTTTCCTTTGGTCACAGTGAAGAGCAAATAGTTACTCTGATAGTCTTGGCAAATGAAAAAATTTATTTTTATCAGACAGAGAAGGAAACACTGTGCAGCCATTGCCAATGTGTTGTACACTGTGTGACATGTCCCATTTAGTCCCACTGCTCCCAGTGTGGAATTCTCCCAGTGATGGTCTCCCACACTCCTCTCCCCTTCGAGGTGAGAATGTCCAGGAGAATCTTCCCCAGCTCATGGAAGGAGGAAAGACTTCTTATAAAAGCAAAGATATTTTTAAGCAGCCATCAAGATCAGGATGAGCACGTTGGCAGCTGTTTCCTGTGCTGCTCTGGATGGCACAGTGCCAGCACAAAGGACATTTATTTGGGATGTCCTCTCAGGTGCTGAGGGTGAGGATGGTCAGTCAGCTGGTTCCCCTCTCCAAGGAGATATAAGTCACTATGAGTGCAGGAGTGAGCTGGTGTTAGTTAAATAATCCCAGATGGAATTGGACTTGATGATCCTTGTGCGCCCTTTCCAACTCAAAATATCCTGTGATTCTGATTCTGTGGAAATCGGATTGGAAGGACTGAGGAGAGTTGTCACTCCCAGTTTTCTGAAGGTTTGGGAGGGAGGAACCTCCACCACACACGTGTTGGTGTGTTTGTCCTCCTCCCACTCTGGGCAAGGAGTGGAGTGGTGATGCTCTCTGCAAATCAGCTCCATCACAAACATGGGATGCTGCTCATGGGCTCACAGGCTTCTACTGTTCCTTGACTTTCCAAGAGAAGAAATTCTGGCTTCCTGCTTCATTCTACATTTCCCTCACTTAATATTGAACCAGGGACCAGTGTTTTAAAACATCTTCATTTACCCTTTTGCAATGAGACCTGATGAAAACTGCAGGGAGAGCAGCAGCACTTTGCCACTCCAGGATTTCTCAGAAATCTGGGCTTTCTGGGCTCTTTCTTTCTTTTTTTTCACTCCACACCAGCTGGCTCTTAGCAAGCAGACCGGTGCTTAAACTGTCTGATATGATGTGAGAAAGCAAAATAATCACCTGCCAAGGATTTCATCTTCATAAAAGGCAAGGTGTAAGATCAAGTTTCAAAACGTGTAGGAGTTGGGCACACGCTGTGACACTGCCATGAACTCTGAGAAACCAACTTCTGTTAACTTTTAAAACACAACATTCATCTCCTTGCCCCGTCAGACCCTGATTTTGGCAACATCAGGCTCTTCAGTGAGGATGACTCAGGAGAGAATGGAAAAGAGAAGGTAGAAAATAAGGGAGGGGAAGGATGGAAGCTTCAAAAATCCGTCAACCGGCTTCACCAGGGCTGTGTGCTCCTCTCCTATAATAAGTGAGACACTTTTCATTTGCAGCTCAGCCCAAAGTGTTGGTTCACACTTGGTTACCCAGGGAGAATTTGACCACGTACACGGATGATGGAAAATTGAGAATAAGGGCTTTCTTCTCAGTAAACACGTGAAGAGAGTGGGGGTTTTCCTGTGAAAAAAAATAGTTTGGAAGCAATTTAAACCTTAATAAAAAGTTGGCAGGGCAGTGTCATGATAAAACCCTGTTAAGCAAGATGGACTTGGTTACCTTTCCAGCTTTGGAGAACTGGAGTTGTTGGTTTGCTTTTCATCTTTAATTAGGGGTTTTTTTGCCTCATTCGGCTTGGAAAGACAAAAAAGGTTTAAGGATCTCATTTGTTAAGACAGAGGTTTTAATGGCTGAATGAATATTTACATTGTTCCAGATTATTTTTACTGGTTCACAGATGGATGGATGGATGGAAGGATGGATGGAAGGATGGATGGAAGGATGGATGGATGGATGGATGGATGGATGGATGGATGGATGGATGGATGGAAACAATGTTTATATTTTTAGAGAAAAACTCAGTCTCTTCCTTCAGTGATTCTCATCTTCATTTCCACCTCTGCAAAGAAAAAGCCAAAACAGGTAGAAAAGCATGTAAGTCCAATTTATTGGTACCTTTTTCTTCAGAAACATGCAGTCCTGACAGCTCACTGACACCTTATTCCATAGGTCTCGTAGGAATATGCTCCTGGTGGCAAGAAATCTGCTGCTTATATTTCAGATTTATGTGTCTGGGATTTTGTCTGATTTTCCAGCTTAATCTAATAACAGACATTAAGGAATTTCCTCCTCCTATAGAATTTACCTGTCCCTTTACACAGCAGATACAAACACATTACAATGTGTGCTCAGCTACAAGAGTGATCCTGCTAATTAGTGGTAATTACCAGTGTGCATGTGTTAAATTTATAAAAAGTCTGATTTGGGGAAAATTTTAGCACGATCCTTGCAGAGTGTCAGAGTGGTGAGAGATCCACGAGGAGGCAGTGATCAGCTAATTAGGCTTCTCCCACCCCTCCTCTGGATTTCCTTGTCTTGTCTTCTATTTTCTGTGTTTCCAAATGAGTCCACTGTAATTACTTCATTAGGAAACTATTAGAAGGGAACAAGAGAAGATGAGTCACTTTTTGTCCACGCTTTTATCTGATTGTCAGAACCGAAGGAATTTTAAAAATCTTTTCTAGGTCACAGATCCTTCCAAGTGCTCGTGCCCATCTTCCCTCCTCCCTTCCCCCTCCAACTCCAAGTGATTCTGCAGAGCCTGGTGTGGACACAGGAATCTACCCACAAGGAGCAATTTCCAGGGCCTGCTTTTCCACAAGAAAAGCATTTATTTCCTTTTCATATTTTGTTCTCTCTAGATAAGAAAAAAACACCTCATTAGTACTATTTTTTTTTCTTCTTATAATAATAATTTCTTGTGAATTACATTTATATCTCTCAGGCTTTGGCTCAGTTCAGAAGTTCCCTAAGACTGAAAAAACTGGATGGAAATATCACAAGACAGGGAGAAACATTTCAAATTGAATAAAACACTTTTTAAAACCCGTGTGTTGAAAAATACTCCTCAAGCCACATCTAGTTCCTAACTGGTAATATATAAAAAATATTGCTTCGTGTATTTAAGTTACTTTCTTTTTCATGGTGTGTCTTCATTCTTTCATTTCAACCACCATGTCAAGAATATGACAAAGAGAAGCCTCCAAATCCATCTTTAAGCTGTAAAATGAGGGATCTGGTTTCCAGAAGAGCTGAGCACTCTGCATTCATGAGCAGGGATGCAGATTCCAGTCCATTTTAAAATGAGAGCCTTAATATTTATTGCATCAGAAATGTATTTATCGTCTTCTGGAAAGGAGATCTGGCACATTTTGGAGAAAGTTCCCTCAAAGAATTGGAAAGGAGTCCCTTCTTGGCTATTTAATCACAGTATCAACTTGCCTTGGTGTTTTCCAAGTCATTTTACCATTGACTTGCCAAAACATGTGAGGTCTTCTTGCCCCAACTGCCACTCGGATTAGAGGTGATTGACAAGGGTTACAATTAAGGTCTAATTCAGAATTCAACAGGCTTAAATTCCTTTGGTAAGAAAATACTCTGATTCCAGAAAAAAAAAAAAAACCAGCTAAAAATACTCCTTGGAAAAATCATCACAAATTAGTATTTGTATATTTAAGTAGCATTGCAGCAATAGTCACAAATAAAATAAAAAGTAATTCTGAGGGGTGGCTACAGTTCCTTGAAACAACAACAACAACAAAAACATGAGGCATTCAGATCCAAATCTCTCTGTGTGATTTACATATTGATAAATACCAGATGTTTCAGAAACAAATGCTGTTCCATCTGCTGATGGATTGGCTTCAGCTGCTTCCAAAGGGCCGCTGGAAAGGGTTCAGTGGGGGTACAGTGTCACATTAGTCATTCTCATTTACTTTATAAGTCCTGTGTTGACCAAACAGTACCTGAATGATTTTTTTCACTGCAGTAAATTATAGATGGAAACCTATAGATATGGGAAAGGGGGTATTTTTCCCAGGTGACAGGATGCTGGAATTTTGCTTTTTATTTTTACACTGTTTCGCTCTGCTTTTTTTTCCCCCGTCTTGGATAAAAGGCAGAAAATTCAAAGAAGTGGTCAAAATATTGTCCTCTTACTAATTAGTTGGTGTTAGTTTATTTTCATGTCAAGTTATGCTGATGTGGCCACTCCCAGCATTGCTGGAGGAGATGTGAACACATCCTTAGGAGCTTTGACGGATATTAAAGGGTAAGTCTGAGCCTTGTGAGTGTGTCTTGCTCCAGAGTAAAATCTGGGCAGTGAAATGCTGGTGATGGTGGTTTAAATGACAAATTTCTCATGGCTTTGTGGGGGCAGAATTTGAGAAGCAAAAGCCAAGGGCACTGATGTGAACTGACTGAACTTCCTTCTAAATAAGAGCAACAAACAAACTGAAGTGTCCCAAAGAAGTGAGGTCACGTGGAAAAGTGTGTTTGCAGCTCCTCTAAGGTACTGCAGTGTGCTTAAAGCAAAATGCCTCGTGTCTGAGCACAGAAAAGAGTAAATTCAGGGGCAAAATCCAAAATCCAGCTCTGCTCCTTAGAAGAAAGAATTCCCTTAGAGGTGCAGCACCATAAATGTGCTGCACAAACAACAGGCAGATCCTGCATTAGAGAAAACCAAATAATAGGTGCCTAAGGAAATAGCTGGGATTTAGGGAGCTCAAAGCCAGGCCTTGCTGTGATACAATAGCCTTATTAAGCACGATATTCTATATACGATTTGGGGAGTTTGAAGGTTTTGTGCCGTGTTTGGGTAAGGATCAGTGGGATTTCGGGAGCTGTGACCTCATCCCACGTTTGATGCTATCGGAGTTCAGCTGCTGAAGGGCTGAGAGGTTTGGCCAAGCCAAGGCAGAGCCCAGAGCAGCCCTGGAAACCTCAGTGTTTGCCAGCCTGGAGTCTATAATTGTTTTTTTGTGGGGGAAGTTCAAGGCCACCCAAAGAGTGTTTCATATGCTCCCCAACCCAATAAACCTTGGAGTTAGGAAAGGCCACATACCAGAGCTGCTGGCCAAGGATCAGCTCCGTGGCTCCCTTTGACTTTAAAGCAAATTGTGTGGCTAAAACCTCATCCACCTCTTGGAGAACTTTGGGCTTCACCTACTCACCAAAGCCAAAGCAACTGGGAGAGAGGAAAAGGTCCCCTGTGACCAGGAATGGCAATTTCTCCCCAGATTATTAGGTCTTTGCAAGCTCTGGACAGCTCTTTGTGTTGTCATAGAATCACATCACATGGAATGGTTTGGGTTGGAAGGCACCCTAAAGATCATCTCATTCCAACCCCCTACCATGGCAGAGACACCTTCCACTAGACCTATCAAAGCTCTTTGGACTCCTGATGTTTTCCTCAATGTGAAGGGATGGTTGGAGCAGCAGGAAGCAGGGTGGACATCAGGGTGGCTCCATTCCACATCTGACTGGTCTGTTTGTATCTGACTCCACAAACTTGCATCCAAAATGCAGTTATCCATGAATGGTAGGAAGTGGAAAAGCAATATGGAAGCACTTCCAACAGTGAATCACCAATGGGGATTTTTATAAACCTCTAATTTTACATTAGAGCAAAAAGAAGGAGACACAGAGCCTGGGGAGCACCTCAGAATGGGCCCCTTCAAATGTCTGACTTTGGGTCCAATCAATTCAGTTGGCAAAAGACATTTTCTGTGTAGACTTGGGATTTTCAACTCATCAGAGATTACATGTGTCCAGATTCTGTCTCATAAATTGCACATTGAGATATGAGACCGCTTTGTCTGAGGCTGATTTACAAAGTTATCTTTCACCATCAGTGTAAACGTGCTCTCTAAATTAAATCAAATTTGCCTAGAGGCTTAATCCAGAATAAATTTCCAAAAGTTGTGACATCAGGACAGGACTCTGGAGCCAGGGAGACAGATTCCATGGGGATTTCTTAGGTTTGTTTCTGTGTGAGAGGTTTATATCATAATAAATTCTGCAGAACTCTTGGGGTGCATCAGGCACTTAGAAAAGGGCAGCTGGCCTGAGATCATGGGATGGGAACACAATGGGTTGGTTTATAGGTAATGTCACTATCTTCTTCCCAAGGCATCAGCCAGTGAAATAACCACCCTCCACACAGGAATATATTCATCATAACAGAGATTTTCCTGATGCGCTGCTACTTGTCAGAGGCCAATGTGCACCAGGTATTAAATGTACTTAATTTGGGTCTAGTTAAATGCTCACATAACACCCTGAGTGATGGCAATTTCTGTTATCAGACAGGTTAGGAGGGAATTTTGAGCATAGAAAAAAAACCACCAGACTTTTCAAAGTGTGACATCCATCTGGTCTCTGATCAGAATTTTGGGTGTATTATCTCTGAAACCTTGTTAATTCCTATTCAAGAAACTGAGCTCATGGGTATAAACCAATACGATTGTTTGAATTAAGAGGTTACTAACAAACTTACCAATTTGGGAGGTTAAGCTGCTAAAATAAGGTCTCTAAAACTGAATTTAAATACATTCCTTGAGGTTTGCTGAGGACAATCAATGACTGCATCTTCACTGGCTTTGATGTCCATTGAGTCAGCCCAGATAAGTCAGAGTGCCATTAATAAAATGTTCTTTCTGCCTAAAAATTAAATTAGCTCAGTCTGATACATTTTATATCCCTTGATGACCCAGCATCTGCCAGAGCAGAGCAGGAATATACAACCATCTGACATAGTTTGTCTTCTGCTGTTTTGGGAAGCTCCTCAGCTGACATGGGAAGCAAATGTTCTACAGTCTCATGGGGTCTTTCTTAAGGCTGGGGAAAGAAAAATCCTCAGCTGGTTTCAGTAGCTATTTGTTACCAACTTAAAGATCAGGTTCTTCAAGGTAAACTGAAAATGACAATTGGAAAATAAACATGAGCCACTTGGTGTGTGTCCTCTGTTGGGCTGAAATGTGACCCGTGTTGGGGAGAGGTTAAGGGGTTAAATTGTGCTTCGGTCATTACAGCCCTCAGAAAAAAATGCTGGGTAAACTCAGAGCTGTAACAGTGGGCTGAGGCAGCTCTGAAACCCACGGTGCTGCTTCATGGGGCTTTCTAGTGATATGTGATACCCAGTTTCTTGAGTGTCATGGTTATCAACTGCTCAGGCTTATAAGAACTGACGTCAAAAAGTGTTGAGCCGCCGCTCTCTTCTTGCTCTGGTTGTCACTCTGAGCTCATAAGAAAAGCATGGCATGTTTACACATGGCAAAGTTATTAAGAGCCCTCACAGAGGGTTTTAAAGGCTGGAGTCTCACCTGGAAGATGGCTGGCTTGATCTTAGCCCTTTTCTTCTGGCTGGAATACCTTCCTCATAAAAACCCAAATGGGCCCCGGAGAACATTTATGTTCCCCAGCTTCATCCCTCCCTCTGATTTAAACCAGCTCCTAGTAGGAGATTTAAGACCACCCTGAATATAACTGCTTGTCAGGCTGCTCATTTAGGGTCAGAAAGCAGCAAAGCATTTCAGTATGTGCCCAGAGTTCGGGCACCTGCTCAGTCCTGTTTGCTGGCTCTGAGAGGCTCCTGTCTGACAAAAACAAAACCCTTCCCTAAGATTGACACTGAAACATATATTTTTGCAAAAAAAGCAGAGTTTAAAAATGGACTCATGGCAGAAGCTCGACTTCAGATGTTCATTTATGAGATTTTTAGCCACGGGATTTGGGAAGGAAACGTCTCATCTCACAGCACAGGTTATTTTTCTGCTTCAGCAGGAAAAAAGTCTTGCTTGGAAATTAGTAAAGAGAAATAATTTATTGAAGGATAACGCACAGTGGCGCTCATGGGACCTGAGTTATCCCTGCTAACAGAGCCAGAGACAAAGTATTGATTACTGCCCCAAGTGGGGCACTTTGAGCAAAGTCTTGAAATACCTTTAAAACATCTGCTTGCTGTGGTCGTATTTTCTTCTGGAATACTGGATATCTCCTTCTTTCAGCTGTGTTTTAGAGACCTTACTTTTCCTGTCAAGTACCCCCAAAACGTGAGAATTCAACCAGTTAAAGCGACAAATACTAGTCTTTCAAAAATATTCTATTTGACCAGAAATAATATTTTCCAGTTGTCCTGGTCTCTCCAAAACTGCACTTCTTGGCAACCAATTTATTTGCTAGTAAAACATTGCCTTGCTCTGGCCATTAGCTAATAGTGGTCAAATTTAATGTTTTGCACATGAAAGAAGAAGCCACTGGATTTTGGAAAATATCATCAAGCTGTCGGCAGTTAGTCCAGGACAAGTTAATAAAATTTTAAATAAGTCATGCTGAGCTTGTTTATGATGAATGGTGAAATAGAGATTTCCAGAGGTAACAAAAGATGCATCCACAGTGCAATTGCATTATTTTAATGCAGCATTGACTTTGTCCCGTTGTCAGACATTTACATCCTCAATTTTCATTTAAGAGTGTGGTGCTCATGTCTGTCCAGAGGCTAATGGTTTGAGGTCCAGGGTGGATGATGAGCAATCCCAGCTAGTCTGCAACATTGATCCAAATGGATCCAAATGTTCATGCAACATTTTATTCCTTCCCTCCTTATCTCAGCAAGGTGAGGGACCACATAAGAGCTTGTCAGAAGAGACACACGCTCATGCCTTTCTGTATTTTCCCTGTTATGTGGGCTACAAAGAAAGTTTGCCACCCATGAATTCCTTGAAAATCATTCAGGTTCTGGACTGCACATGTCTAGGAGGTTCCACAGTTTCAGAGGCCAAAACCTCAGTTTATCCCTATCTTTCCCAGCACATGAAAGAGCAATGTGGATTAGCAGTGAAATGAGCCCACTCAGAATCAGGTTATTCAACTTCAAGCTGTGACTTTGTCCCGAATTTCCAGAGCAGCTGCTGAGTTTATTTTTCCCCTCATTTTGGCTCTCTGTAAAATGGGGTTTATTTCCTTGGTTGTTGGTCTATTTAAGGAACACACACTGTAAGATCTCCTTCTCAAAGGGAATTTGGCTATTTTAAGTACAAGCTTTGTGTTCCAAACCCGTGGATTTCTCACTGCAAACAAAGCAGCGGCCAATTGCTTGTCACAGTCTAAGCTGCTTTATCAGCAGGATGATCAATGGCCTCACCACAAAGGCAACAGGCAGGAAGGTTTCTCCTTCAAGACAGTGGAGTTTTACTCAGCTACTGCCCCATGTGGATAAACCATTAAAGCCAAGGCAACAGCCCTGCGCTCTCCATCAGCACATTGCCACAGCAAATTACTCACATTCAGTAAAACTCCTCTGGAAAATCTGATCCCAGGATTTCTCAAGACAAATGTGAGCTCTCCTGAGTGTTTGGAAGATGCATCTTTTCCCCATGGAGAATGAGAACGAAGTAACCAGTATCTGCAGAGTCAAAAGGAGAGCTTAGACAACAGCAACACGTCTTGGAAATCATCCAGTGTGCTCATTATTGCAAACTTTTTCAGTGAGAGGTATACAAATAAGAAAGGCCAGTTTTTAAGGTTTCTCTGTAACAATATAAAAATGAAGTGTGGTAGCATGACCTTTTCAAAATGGATCCAAACTTCCTCTGGCTTCCTGGCTATCCCATATCTGTGTGGTTCACATTACCCAGGGCTCTGCTTCCAGAAATATTTGCCTTCAAACAGGCAAGCGTTGTTAACTCTCCTCTCCTCGGGGTGACTCCTTTTCAGAGGGTCCAACCGAGCTCCTTTTCAGTCCTGCCACTGTCTTTCCTTGCACAACTGTTTAAAATACACTGTTTTCCTTTTCCAGGTCTGAGGGGGTTGTATATTTAAATTTCTCACGCCTGTTAAAGCCCAGGAAGGTATCCTTACAAAGTCAATACCCCGGGAATGGAAAACATCTTACAAAGTTTCAAACAAATTCTGCCCATATTTAGAAGGCAGAGTGTGACTTTGCTCCATGTCTATAAACTACATGTTAATAGAAGGACTTTGCTGCATCTTGATCCTGCCTTGGCTGTGATTGTAGATAAGTGTGGGCCCAGAGAGGAGCCAGGGATTGGTTTGGGCTGCACGTTTTCCCCTCTGACCTCTGACACGGCCAACATACAATAACAAGCACGAGGGAGCTCCCAGAGGGACAGCGCTCAGGGTCGCAGTGCATTCAACATTCCCAAGCATGGCTCCTTCCAAAGGCAGGAGCAGGAGCTCAGAGCAAGAGGCAAACCCACCAATTAAGGGCCTTGAAGGATTTTCCAATCCCACCTTGAGGAGCTACACCCAAACCCTGCTTTGACAGAAGATCAAGTTTGCTATTTAAAGATCAGCAGCAGTGGAGAAAGGCTGGGAGATGTTTGTTTCACTTTGTCCTTTCACTTAAGCTGGATTTTTTTTTGCTAATGGTTTAGGAATGTTTCCTTATCAGGATTATAAAAAATAAATATAGCTAGCACTTTGGCAGTCAAAAAGAACAATATAGATTAGAAAATGATTTAGTGCCCTTATTTCGTTAACTGAGATTGGTCTTATGAGCAATTATCCATGTGAGTAATTCTGCTGTGTGAAGATCTCTATTGAAATCAATGGAAATGTTTGTGCAAGCAAAGTTACGTATCTTCAGATTCAGGCCTTAATTTCCTTGTGTTGAATTTAAGAACAGATTTTTTCCTTTATAACTTTTTTTTTCAGTGAAAAACAGTTCTCTTCAGAGGATAAAGTGAAATGGAAATGCTGCATTTTGATGAAAATTCTATATATCCCTTAACTACATATTAACATAAGGTTTGTTACATGTAGCTGTCCTGCCAGACTTAAGTAGATTTATGACTAAGTTTATATGTGACTCTTCTTGACCATTTTCATAAGCTTTGAGATCTACAGAGATCCAAAGGACCTTCCCCAATTCCCACCAGTCATTTATGGGGTGATGCCACCGAAGGTTGGCAGCCTATAAATGCAGAAAACCAAGAAAGACTTGCAAAACAATCTGTCGAAATGCACACAAAGCTGAAAACAAACAGATGAAAGCTGCATAATTAACAGATGAATGAATCAAACCACCCAAGGCACCGTATTTATTCTTGAGACACAGGAAATTTCTGCTAAATCCACCACAGACATCCCTATATAATTTAGCTTCTGCTTGGGTCATAGACAGGTACACAACCCCTGGGTTTATAGGTCGAAACATCATAAAGATGGGAATTCTGGTGATCTGGGTTTTCCCTACTGCATTTGGGAATAGCACCACAGTAGCTCCTCTGAAATGTGCCCTCTGACACTGGGAAGGGGAGGAATATGCTTTATATTATGAACCAGGGTGTTGTGTCATGAGCTTCACATTTCATAAAAGCTTCCAGAAACTCAGGCTCATTACCTGGTCTATGACAATTTATTAACACTTCTAGGCATGAATGCTCAAGGCAAAACAGAAATTAAAGCATGACCCTGCTCACCAACAATATCCAAGCCTGGATACCAAGCCGATGATTTCAGTACAGCCCTTCTCTGCAGAATTCTGGGACACTTCAGCTTAAGGAAAGAAAAACAAATTTAACAGTCACCTAACAATAAAAAGAGGTTAAACAGGATTATTATAAGGTCCCACCTGACTTGGAAATGTACAAATCCATGTGCTTGTATAATTTTAGGATTTTTGTGAAGTCTAACGGCACATTTTCAGATAAGTGCTCTGAACACTTGGCAAGCCTGTTTTAAACATGCTGTAAGATTTTTGGACATAGTGTGTATTTATAAACCACAAAAAAATACATTCTATCTCTTGTTTTGTCTCAACATTAATGGTTAGCTACACTGAGAATGAAACTGCAGCCATATTTTGGAGGATAGATCAAGGAGCAGCAAGTTCACCTCACTGTGGGACAACTTGATACTTTGATTAATTTAAATTTTCTCTGGTTGAAAGCAACAAGAATCACCTGAAAAGTGACAGCAGCTCCTATTTAAACAGCAAAGCCCTGTTTCAAAACCTTCTCTGTCCCAGCGTGGCAGAGTAATACAGATGCCTTTGGGGCTCTCCAGCATTTTCACAGAGAAACTATTAACTTGGATCCAAATCCATGTTTGGCCAGACATTTCAAGTCCACAGAGAAAAGATCTGAAAAGTTTTATCTGAGCCTGATAACCATCACAGCTAAAGTATGGCTTGACTCCTGATTTACATCATTGCAGAGGAAAGGAGAACCAGTCCTGTTAAGCTGATAAAGTTCTAGCAAAGTGAAACTAAATAAATCTTTGAGATGCCATCAACTTGTTTGTTTGCTTGTTGTCCGATGACATCAGCCGAATGCCCAGTTTATCTTTATTTTAACTTGAATTGGATCCTTGTCAGGGTTTGCCAGAGTTGTGCCAAAAGCATGTAGCAAATGCACATTAAATTCATCCAGTTTGATGTTTTCTTTGTAAATGCTCTAAAATGGGCTTGACTCTGTCCCAAAGGATCATTAAAGTTCCTGAACTTTCTGGGGCAAGCGCGACCAAGTTCAAAGCAAATCTGGGGTTGATTTATGGTTCTGATTGGAGACCAAGGAAAAGTCAAATTTACAGTCTGAGTTTATGTTGAGTTTCTTGTGCTCTCTCAGTCTGAAACTCGAAGCAAACATCAGGGGGTTGGAAGTCCACGAACACTGAAACCATTGCTGGTACAACGCTCAGCTGGTGAAAGCTGGCACAGCCCAGCGAGCTCCCTGGCAGCTCTCACAGGCTGAGGGCTTTGCTCCAGTGCCAAACGAAGCAGTTTGCTGTTCTAAGTGTTTAAAAGATGAATAAAGTGACACTGGAACAAGGCTAAATAGTTTCTTTAGAGATAAGCCGGCGTTTTTTATAGGAGTTGGGCTGGTAGAACACAAGCTCCCGGCCACTCCAAGTATTTTGGAGCATCCCAGGCTGTAGGGGAAAAAAAAAGCATTAATTAATACCATAATCACGGTCATGAGAAAGTTGTGCCTGGTAGAAGGGTTGCAACAACTCTGAAAAATCCTGGAGTGTTTTGGGAACACCATGTCACCATTTTGAGGGGCAGATGCCAAATGTGTAGGACATATTCGGGAAGTAGGTGTTTTGCCATTGTCACTTTTTATGGATGACGGTCCTGGAGAACAATGGCTCCAGCAGGAGCCATTGGGAGGGGAGCCAAGTGGAAATATCACATCACAGCCAGCGTTTGCTGTTAGTCTGAAGCCTCAGTGCCTTGCCATGACCTCATGGGCAAAAAGTGCATGTAACAAAAGAACAATGCATTTTGGGCTTGGAAGAGTGTTCCCTGTTTGAATGCATAATAGTGCCTGTTGGACAATGAACTCCTTGTAAGATCATGGAAAAACCATTGTTGAAGGTCTGGAATACCTTTTTGCTGCCAACCTTGGCCCAGATTATTGTAGATTTTATTTCAAAGTGTTTCTGAGGGTTTGAATGTTTAGTTTGCTTCAGCAGGAATCACCCCTGTGTCAATGGCTTTCTGTTAATCCTGATCTTTGCTTTGCTCCATATACCCTGGGATGAGTTAATTCCAAGATGATGAGCTTGAATCAGTGTTTTTCTTGGAAAAAAATGTTCCAAATCACCAGCATTTCCCTTGCCACGAGTACAGTTGTGTAGCACAATGAGGAAGTCTGTTTGAAGGAACCGTCTGCTCATGTGGGATTGTCCCAGGGGAGAGAAAACTGTGGCTCAAACACCGGAGTGAACTCACTCCCAGGAGCACAGGATTGCTCAGCATTGAGGCCACACGTGAATGAGTTGTCACAGCCTACAAAGAGTCATTGTATAAAACCATCCAAGTCATCCCGGGTTTGGACAAATCCAATGGGTAAATAGAGAACCTGTCACACCACAGGCTGAGAGCTCAGTCCTTGCTTTGAGTTGAAGAGACCTGAGATCTCTTCACTCTTGGATTTGTTTGTGCAGCACAGAGAAACACAAGAGGGTTTCCAAGTCATGGCTTGATGGAGATCCCAGTCAATGGTAAGAGTTGATTTTAATCCTTTTTTAGTTTCTCTTCCTTTAAAAAATTCTTTCCAAGTCTGACACAACTTTTGAAGAAGGTGGTGACTTGTCAAAAATCTCCCTATCCAGTTCTGTTCACTAGAAGGAAAGGACAACTAGGAACAGCCACTTTTCCAGTGAGGAGACTCACAGTTCAGATGTAGATATACCCTCACAACCCACATCAGAATTTCCCTGGTGTTGTTACAGCAAGATACTTGAGCTTGACCTATGGTGATGGGCTAAAAGGAAACAAATCCCTTTGATTTTACTTTCTCCAAGAAATCCATTCATTGCTGCAAGTTTTAAGAGCTATAGGTATAGTTTTAAGTAGGTATAGGTATAGTTTTAAGTGCTATAGGTATGCACATCTTTCTGCATTTCCATTAGCTCCCAGCATTGAAATTAAGACTGCCAAAACACCTGTAATTCCCTCAGACCTCTGTCATCCACTAAAAAATAGTCTGTGGAAGAAGGAACAGGAGCAAAGTGAGGCCCTCAATAAAACCAAATGTGGATCAGGGCCCAGCCATGGTTATCAGGCAGATAATGTGCTGCTGACAGCAAACCTGCAAAGGTTGGACTTTTCAACACTCCTGGTTAACAGGAGGTGTGATTTGGTTTGGATCCTGAGGAGGAAGAAATCTCAGTATCCAAAGTGATTTTGTGCAGAAAAACTCAGGACCTTCACTACGAGACATGATGCAAGTGAACAGCATTTTCCTTGTGCCATGAAGGAAGGAAAATGAAATATTGGCCATTAAAAGCAAAAAGTTCTGTTAAATGGGTTGGACTATGAGCATGTCCAAACAAAAATCTCTTAGTGCTTTTTTACTGGACCAAATTCTGGCTTTTCCTTTAACACTTTGGTGTTTTTAATCACTTTTTTAACTTTTGAGAGTCAGTGTCCCAGTTGCACAGTTGCATTGGTGTGTGGGCTTGGGCATAGCACGACCCTCACCCAGCCATGTGGCTTCCAGGAGCAGGAGAAACACATCTAGCCCAGATGACAATGTGGACAGGTTTGTCTACAGCCATCTGTGTAAACAGAGGGACCTCCTGTCCTAGAGCCAGGTATGTCTTTCCAGATGTGACTGTGACCTTCTGCTCTGAGTCACCAAATACATGGAGGCCGTCCTTTTCCTAACCCAATGTCCAGAAAAGTCACCAGAGTTCTCCAAACCATCCATTTTAAAATAATCTCCTATTGTTAGATTTAAATAATCTTCTGGCTTGGATTCGGGAGAGCCCACATGGCCACCTCTGCCAGGAGGCAATTATGAGAGAGGAGGAAAATTGAGAAAAGCCCCATATTTGCAGGAATGAGAGGCCACCAGCTGCAGAACTATTCTCAAATAATTCCACCTTGAGCCTCACACATGAGCCCAACAAAATCAGCAAGATTTGTCTATTACAGAATTAAACATTATTTCTAAACATGAGACATTCTTTTTGCACTGAACTGAATGGTTGGTTAATTCTCAGTCTCCAAAATAATACAAATCACTTGAGCTATTTGCCATGAGTCATGGCTTGATTAATATTTTTGGCATTTTTAGTGAGGCTCTTAAATAATAGAAGTGGCATCTGAATGGAAATTGGAATAGGCCAGTGAGAAGAACAGTGCTTTTAAGGCTTTGCAAAATTAGCAAAAGCCTCCAAAATGTCACAATATGTTAAAAAATTGAAACTAGTTGAGGTCTTATTTTTGAAATGGTGTCAGAACTGATTTGTCCTTTGTTTGGTTTTTTCTCTCCAGTGCTGCCATTCTAAGTTAGGCAGACAATAAAGTTTCAAGCCAACCCACAACCCACAGCTCCCTGTCTCCATTTCCACACAGCTCTGAGAAGTTCAGGTGTGTTTCTACCAGGACTGTTTATGATGCTTGACATTGTCACATCATCATCAAGGATCTCCCTCTTTACTGATGTGAAAAACACATTTTGGAGCTCTCTAGACCATTTACTTTGTCTGCTCTGTGGATATACAGGGGATTGTCCTCCCTCCCAGGCAATGGTGGTGTAACAGGATCCAAAGAAAATTCTTCAAACTTTATTGGCCATGGAAAATTAGAAGTCAATTGGATAAAAGAAAAGTGTTTATTATGTTTACTCTGGCATCCTAGTCATGCAGAATTATTAATCATTAAGATCCAGATACGTAAAGTTAGCTTTTCTTTTTCCCCCTAAGCAGGGCTTTGCCAATTCATTAAACATCATTAAGCTGAAATAAGCCTCACCAAGAATGTTTTTTCCTCATCTTTTAAAATTATTTTCCATTATCATGCTGCACTTGCTGCACTCCATCAAAATAGTCACCACTATATTCCTGAGGGTCCAAGGAGGGTAGAAATACTTCTTCCTCTTGTCCTGTATAATTTCTGGGGGATCCTAAAGATGGACATGAGTGTCCACCAATTTCCATTGAGCTGAATCAGGCTGAAGCCATGGAAAAATGGAGGATTTTTCTCCCTTGTCCTCCTTTTATAAAGTAGATTAGGACCAATGAGGTTCCTCCACACACAGGGCATATTAAAGGAAATAAATTCATGGATTCAACACTAGTGAATCATTCTCGTTTCACTGGATCTCCATTCTCTGCTGAAATGTTTTCTCTTGAGAGCAATAGCAGAGGTTTTGTAGGGAAACAGCCTCTCTCAGCCCCACCAGCAATCAGAGACTTGTTGCACTTCTAGTTCTGGCACATGTTCCCTCTGAGTGGCCCCTGGTTATCCTTCAAGCCGGATGGTTTAGTGCATTATAGTCCTGGTAACAGAAGATTGGCACAATTCCTCGAGCTCTGTTTTAATAGTGACAATATAACTGCTGAAACAATATTTTTCTTCCACTGACGTATGTAAAATGCACTGGCCAGGGCTGCCAGGAGCTCTCTTTCCACCCCTTTCACAGCTGATACTTCTAAGGAAGAGCTGAAATCACCTGGTTTGAAGGCTCCTGTCTCCTTCAGCTTTTGCCTGCACTGAAGAGATCATCCTCCCTTTGAACATGTGAGCCAGGAACAGAGGAATTACAGAGCCACATATGAATGAAACTAATCAAGACCTGCCCAAGTGTTGATTCTGTCTTTGGTGACCTGGAGGTGCTCCAGGATGCTCCTTAAACTTCACTTAGATCATGGGAGCAGTTCAGTCAGAAGAGCAGAGGATTATTCATCTGCCTAAAGGTGGCTCAGTTTTGGCTTTGGAGTCCTTTTCTTGATATTCAGGGCACGTCATGATTTTATACTGAAATTCGAACATCTTAGGTAACATTGCCTTTAGATAAGTGTTGATCCTGGTACAAGGCATACAAAAGAACAGGATCTCCTTTTCCTTTCCCTCTCCCTCTCCCTCTCCCTCTCCCTTTCCCTCTCCCTCTCCTTCTCAGTTTCCATTTCCCTTTCCTTTTCAATCTCCCTCTCCCTTTGCCTCTCCCTTGCTCTCTCTCTCTCCCTTTCTCTTTCCTTTTCTGCCTCCCTCTCCCTCTCCCTNAATACAGTGTGAGTGCAGAACGAGAGTGGGTATCACAACTCCACAGGTCAGATTTGGGATATTTTTCAGTTCTTTAACTTAATCCTGCCTAAATACAACCTGAACTCATTGAATGAGCCAAGACACATCAATAAATGCAAATGCAAGAAATTCCTCTTCCCAAATTGTGTCCCCCAGAGTGGTGACCAGCAATTGCAGGTCCACGTTGACATAACTGATCTTGACAGCTCCTGGTAAGGACATAATTCAGTGCTATATTTGATATCTCACAAAAAAAGTTAAACCATGACCTTTCCTTCCTCCCTCCCCTCCTTTTTCCCCCAGGGAGGGGCTGTAGGGCTGTATCTGGGAATAAGAAAGCAACATGGGTGGTGACCCCCTGGTGCCAAGACTGTCATGAAGAATAAACCATATGTTGTGTCTTTGCATGTTGGGAGGTCCCAGCTCTGAACACCCAACCATTGTTTTCCAGCCTGCACAACTTAACATGCCCAGGAGAACCATTTAGGAAGCCAGAAATGCCTGGGGAGCACAACCAAAAGGGGTTGACTTATTTGTTTGTTTTCAAATGCAAACCCAACCAGGCCACAGTGATGTGCCACCAACCCCAGGTTGGTAACCTTCTGAAAAATCACTGCAAACACAACAGCAGCTGTGCTGTGAAAAAATTCAGAGTTCTACCAGCTGGGAGCCCACCAGCAAAAGCTTTTGTGCTCTGTTTGCAACTGGTGTCATCCCTTTCCCACGTAACCGAGAAAACCAAGGGCCATGGCTAAGGTTGGGACAATTTTCTTGACAGAAGGATGTGGATGCAGAACCATGGCTCTGAACATGGGATCACAATGCCTGGGGCAGGAGCTGACACAGTACCAGGCAGCTGTTCGAGATCTTGCACAAGAGACACGAGTAGGTATCTCCCCCCACTTTCCACCATCCATCACTGAGCTTTACTGGCTCCTCGCATTTTTGTTCTCTAATTAAAGCTCCTGTCAGGTGCTTTTAAATTATAGCCCCGATTACAGACTTCAGATCAAAATTCAGCAGGCTTTGGAACCTGCCATTTTATTTAATTACTTGCAGTAAATTATTTTGACACCCTCAATTAACAATGTCTGTCACTTCAGCCCGGAGACGATGAGTGCGAGGAATTTGCCATTTGATCTGTTTTGTCTGGTGGAAGGGTGCAGAGAGAAAAAACACCACCTCTGCACAGACCTAGTGAGATTTTAATAGGCTCCCCAATAAAAATTAGAAAATATTAATAATTTCGTTAAGTCTATTAAATTTTTTTTACTGAAGTCTAGGGAGTATTTTGACTGGATAGAACCTTTGCTGCAGACCTGGTCACTGGTGGAAGGACAGGATGGTTCTTCCTGGGTGTGAGGACAAGAGCAGTCACTTAGAATTGTTTCCTGTGAAGCTCATTTTGGTGTTAAATATTTATCCATACACAGCAGTGCTTGGTCAAGTCCCCAGTGCATCCAGGATGTGGTCTCTGAACATCCCAAAGGATAATGTGTGTGGATCATCCTGTGAACTTAATGCTTTGCTGTTTCACTGGTCAGAGCAATATTAAACTCCAGCATTCCCAGTCACTTTAACAACCTTGTGGGTGTTGATGGAGCTAATTAGCCATGTTCTCTAATTTATTAAAATCATAAATATTTCACTTCAAGGGTTTTTTTCGGGGGGGAGGGAGAAGAACAGGGTGGGAAGGTTAAAGGGAGACAACTGCATGAAATTCTTTGGCTGATTAAACCTTCCATAAGATACAGCAATATTTTACTTCTCTTAAGTGATTTGGTGGCACATCAGGCTTGGCATCTCATTCTTTGCCCTGTTTATTTTTAATTATGACTATTATTTTATTTACCGTGGATAACATTAGGATGTGGTATGGTTGGCTGGAAAAGCCAAAGAGCACAAAATCATTTCAGTGTCAGAAGCTTAAACAAAGGGCAAAGGAGCAGCAAAACCATAAACCAGATGGAGTTACAAAAATGTAATATATTGCTCTACTGTGGAAGCTCTAGAAGAATTTTTAATACAGTATGTGCAGACACTTTGGGAGGTTTTTGAGAAGTAACCTGATACCCAAACCTTACTTCTGTCAAACAAATCTGCATATCAGGATTTGCTGCCTTAAATAGATCATCTTTATACTTAAAACAATTCTAGTCTTGCTGTGCCATTGTCACCTAGAAAAACCTCCATATTTCTCCCATAAAAATTATGTTGTGGCCATTGCAGATTTCTCTAAATAAAGGGCAACGAGGGAGCCTAAATCCTGATATGGAAACAAAATGATTTTCCATTCTTTGCCACAGCTACCACTGCTGAGAGTCTAAGAGGCTAATTCAGACTGTTATTTTAATCCTTGTTTTTCTGTGGATGGTTCTGTGCCCATGGACATGTGGAGAACGTAGGTTCTCCATGGGCAACCACGAATGTGGTTCGTGCTGCCTGGATTGCTGTGGTTCATGACTTGAAGTTCCGTGTGCCTCAGTTTCACTGTGCACAGTGCAGATGGATCCTTATCTTATGGATTGGGGTGGGAGAAAACGGAGCATTTGGGAAAGGTAAAGATTGCAGTGTCGTGGAGCCTTTTATCAGCTGCAAAAGCCTGCGGCTATTGTAAATCATACAGGAGGAGGATGAGAGGAGGAACTGATCCTGGAATGTGAGAGGTGAGATAAAATAAACGGAAAACACCAGGGCTGAAATCCCAGCTCATTCCAGCCCAGCCCTGCCTGAACCCTGGGATGCGATTTCCCTCAGCAGCAGATAAAGGGGCAGACAAAACGATGCTAAAATACCTGGGATTACCTGTCCTCCTTCCAAATATCCCCTCCCTCCATCCCCGGCGTGGGAGATGCCGGAGATACACGGCCCATTGTTGGGGGATGCCTCGGCAGATGCAATCTGGTCCTCATTGTCCCCTAATAGCTCGATTATCCCGGGGGGTGGAAATGCAGAGTGGTTGTGCCCAACGAACCATGAAATTGCCACTGCTCCAAGGAATCATTTATCATCAGCCCTTTGGAGACAGGAGAGCCGGCGGCTCCTTGGGAGACGTGGGGCAGGTATTCACCCAGAGCCGGGATGCTGGAATGCAGCAGGGACGGTCCCGGGCTGAACTTTTCAAGGAACAAGTGAACCCTGGAAGCCCATGAACAGGAATTGGGACTTGGGATCACTGCAATGCCGTGAGATAAACGGCTGCAAACCCCGAGGAACACATTAGGAGGAACAAGGCTGAGGCTTTTTTTTCCTGCTGCCTCTTCGGCAGAGAGGAAATTTGGGTAAAGCCATTAGGCTTTAATTCCACTGGGCTCAGCCCGTGTATTTTGTGTCAAACCCACGGTTTAAATGTGAGTGAGCAACTTCCAGAACTGCACAAGGAATCTGGACACAGACAGGCCTCCCTGGGGTGGATTCCTCTTTTAATGACTCTGGCTTAGGAACTAATTTATAAACTAAATCTTATTCCTTTTTGGAAACTGCTGCCCAAATCTGTTCCTGCCAGGAGTTCCCACAGAGCCAGGCTGAGGATGGGATACTTCCCTTCTCACCAAGCTGTGAGGAGTGAGCCACCCCACTGGGTCAGGTATTCATCCCAAAATCCTGAAGCTTATCTAAAACTTCTTGCTGTCATCATCAGATGAGAAACAGAAATTCAGTTTTGCTCTGTAGAAATAGTTCCAGGAGCTCCAACATGGACACGGGCATGATCTTATCAAATAAATAAATAAATATATTTGCACCTCAAAAGATAAGAAATGATGATTTCAGCTGAATTTTGCTTAAAAGTACAAATCCATTCCAAGTCACTGAGTTATCTACCACTGGTGGCAAGGGCTGGTATTTTGTCTGGAGCTTGTCAGCTAAGCCAGCCCAGCAGAAGCTTGGTGAGCTGGATAAATTGGGAAAGCTGAAATTTGTGGGAGCAAAAGACACTTCAAATAAATAAGGAGAGTGGGGTTTGTGAGCTCCTCCCTTCCAGCTCCAATCCAGGAGTTACGAAACTTGATACGGGGAATCCTACGGGGCCTTAGAGGAAAGGAATTCACTCCCACCCATCCTGGGTTCAGCCTAACTCCTCATTTTTTTGTTATTTGAGCCTATGGCCTGGAAAAGTGTGTGCAGATTTTCTGCCCAGAGTCACAGCCCACCCTAACCCTGTGCTCCCCTGTTCCTCTTGCACAAAGGCCACCTGCAACACAGAGAATCCCACAGCTCCAACTCCAGAGCATCCCTGCACAGCCCCACGTGTGGGGGGAAAAATACGGGATTGGCAGGAATTTCCTCCCGGGTGTATAAATACCACAGACACAGGGATCCTGGGCAAAGAGCATTTCTGCTCAGAAGTCACTAAAAGTGATCAAAGTTTTCTCCACACCACTGAAATAAAGCCCCCTGGGTTGTAGGTGGTTTTTCCTTAATGGAGACTTTGGGACACTCCTTTGAATTCTGCTTTTTTATCCATAGAACTGGTGTGTGCTGCCTTGTTAAATGAATGGTCATTGCCAGATCTCTGGCTGGATTTTAACAGTCCCTTCTGATGAGTGTTTTATTAACTGGAGAAATGATGAGATTTTATGGTAATTCCAAATCTTGTTGAGTAAATCAGATTTTACAAGACTTGGCGCCCATTTATCCAGTTTCCATCATCCAAATTGTCACTGGGTGGATTTTACCCAGGGAGAAGTGTAAGATAAATGCCTTAATTTCTCTTTAGCTTTTCATGGTGTTACATTTGTGCTGCTGCTGTGTGATGAGGAGGTATTGTAGTCTCTGAATATAAGAACACTGTCCTCTGTTGATCAGAAAGGAAACAACTGCTGCTCATGCACCAGAAAGCTCTGACCAAAAAACTCTCACTAAAATCTCACTGAGAAAATCAACCTCGTGTCCATAATTCCCCTTCATGGCTCTTTGGATATCTCCAAAAATCTGTGTACTCTGGGGCTTCAGGGCTCCTAGATCATTCACATAAATCATATATCACACTTACTTGTGTGTTTTGGCAAAAATAGTGATACATGGGATTGATCCAGAGCTTTCCAGTTATTAATAGTACAGACTTTAGTGGTCAGAAAAAGAAATGCCCCACTCTCTGAAAATATTGTCTGACTGATGCTGCAAAGAAGGTGAAAAGGGAAGTAAAATGAGTCTAGATGAGCAAAAAAAGTGCATTTTGAAATATCCAGTGTTTAGATGACAAAGAGGCTACGCCTGGCCACAGTTTGCATTAAACACAGCAACTTTCAGCTCTTCCCTCTCTGCATCCCCTCACTCCAACAGCTCCCTCTCCCTTGACAAGAAAATCCAAATGCAGCTGAATTTTCTGGGAAAAAGAGGTGTAAACAGCTGAGTCAGTAGTTGTGTGTTATCACCTCGACCTGTCACAGAACACACCGGGGCTCCAGGAGGTGGTGGGAGCTTTAGAAGGGTGGAAGCTCCAGCAGGGATGCTCGGATGAGGGAGAGCTCCTGCTGCATCATCCCCCAAACCTGCAACAGCCTCACCCCTGCCGGCATAAGAGCAGTGCTGTGAGATGCTCACTAATTAGTGCAAGCCAATTAACAATATAACAGTACCTGACAGCCACCCTGAGGCCCAGCGCTGGCAGGAAAATGTTGCTCCAATTGGGACAATGTTTAATGCTTCAACAAATTGTGTTGTGTCCACTCCGGAGGGAGTGCCCAGGTGGGGTGTTGCCCTGTGGCCATTCCAGCTGATTTCACATCCCTGTTTTTCCAGCCTGCTGCCAATGATGCTCCAGGACAGGCTGTGTGCCCAAAAGCTGCTGCCTGGAGAGGAATCCAGCTGGATCCCAGCTCCTCACCCCCACGGGCAGCAGGAGGAGAGGTGTGTACACCAGGAGGATGATGAACTTGCTACGCAACGGGGGACAGGGCAGAGAAACACATGGTCCTTTCTGCCTTCTCCAAATTTCAGCTTCAGGCATGCAGGGGCTCCACCTATTTACATTAGCCCCAGGCTTGTCCTCTCAGGGTGTTTCTCACCACTCACTTGAAATGATCTTGTTGTCAGAACTGCAGTGCAGCTGAATTATTGCCTAAATCCTCAAAAAAGAGGAGGCAAACTGAGATTTGAAAGGAAACACCAACTTTTGGGTTGTTTTTCTTCATCACCTGATGCCACGGCATCACATCTTGTTCTGCAAACAAAAAGGACGGGCAGTGAGTTGAAAAATAGAATTGAATAAAAGCTGGGATTCTCATCATAGCCAAGAGCTGCAGCTTGAAGGCAGGGACCATATGCTGCAGGACTTGCTAATTAAATCATGCCAATTAGCCACACAGCACGTGGGGGGTTCAGCAGCTCCAGGGCTCAAAGATCTTTGCATCTCAGGATTTTGGGTTTGCACAGGCTGAGCCTTGCAAGACTCTGACCCAAAGCCGAGTTCAGCTTTCAGGCACTACTAGACATGAACATGCTGAGTGTGTGGTTTTCATTTAATTTTATTTTCATGGCCCTAAATATAATTAAACATCCCTGGAAGTGCTCAAAACCAGGATGGACAGGACTTGGAGCAACCTGGGATAGTGGAAGATGTCTCTGCCCATGGCAGGGGGTGGAACAAGATAAGTTTTAAGGTCCCTTCCATCCCAAACCATTCCATGATTCTGTGATCACTCACAATTTCACCTGCTTGGCTATTTTCTTCCTCATACACTCATCCATTAGGCTCAGACTGAGCTGGTCACAGCTCTTCCCCTTTGGGACATCATGTTTTACCTGGACGTGACAAAGAAGGTGATGACACCATCACTGAGAACTCTCTAGTCCAGTCTTGCTCTAAATTAGTCACTTGAAAGCAACAACCCAGCATTCAGCTGGCAAGAAACTCTGGGACAAAAATTTTCCATGTGCTATTTTTAATATGAAATGGGTCTGAAAGCAAAGACTGGGACAGGCTTTTGAAGCAAAGAAGTAGGTTCAGATGCCAACTGTCCCTATTTAGGAAGGATAGCTTCTATTTTTTAAAAAAGCAAAATATCTCTTATTTTTCCATTCTGTCCTCCTTTGAAAGCTCTCACGGTCCAAAATATGTCAATGGACTTTAAAGGTGTGTTGCTGTTTCTCTCTCCTAAAAGTGCTTATTTATAACTTCAAAAATGCCACGGGCAAGCCTAGAAGAGGGCACAAATAAGGGCTTTGCTTTCTAGCATAGGAATCACAGAATAAAACAGGGATGTCATGGAGCGGGTTGTGGGTGTTACCACGATGCTGCACAAAACACCCAGAAACCACAAACTTCTGAAATCAATTGGTTATTAAACAAATTAAAGCCAAGTGACTCAGGCACAAAAATCCTAATAAATACATGATAATGAAAGAGTGCCAAGGTCAGACACTCCATGTGAGCCCAGCCAACCTTCTTTACACAGACATTGGGGCAAATTTCCCAGGAAGGCTCAACCATGAAGAGAAACCACTTAAATGTCTCTTATTTGTTGAGTTTCCCCTGTGTCAGCTCTGGGCTCTGTGTCTCTGACCCCAAAGCATGGGAGAATCTTTCCACCTCCTCCTACCAAGCAAGGAAATGACTCTTTACCAGCTAAAAGCAACGTTTCCAGTTTGCTGTAAAGGCTGTTTTGGGTGTCCACCCACTGAAATGTGAAATCTGAGCTGTTTTGACTGGACACTGAGGTCTCCAGGGTGTGTGTTCTGATGAAGTGCAATCATCGAGGGGAAAAACATTCCTGATGCAAACACTCTCGCCTGTGAATGTGAAATGCTTTCTCCGTGGAAATCCCACGGCTGCTGGAAAAGTGCAGCTCCCACAGAATTCCCTGCCAATGAACTCCTTTTAAGGAACGACGGCTGAAAACAAAAGTGAGGCTGCAGCAGATTCGTGTCCAGCGTCAAAGGAACGGTCGTGTCACATTCCGGGAGGATTCGGCACTTGGGCTGAGCCAAGTTTGGGAGTAGTGGGAGGAACAAGAACTCAGATCCCTTCGTCTGGTATATGTGAAAATGGTCTGTGAGGAAAGGGAAAGGGAAAGGGAAAGGGAAAGGGAAAGGGAAAGGGAAAGGAAGGAGAAAAGAGAAAAAAGGGGAAGGGATAGGAAAAGAGAAAAGGGAAAAGGAAAGNAAAGGAAAGGGAAAAGGAAAAGAAAAGGGAAAGGGAAAGGAAGGAGAAAAGAGAAAAAAGGGAAAGGGATAGGAAAAGAGAAAAGGGAAAAGGAAAGAGAAAAGGGAAAAGGAAAGGAGAAAAGGGAAAAGGAAAGGGAAAAGGGAAAGGAGAAAGGAAAGAAAGAGGAAGAGAAAAAGAAAAAATTAAAAGGGAAAAGGAAAAGGAAGAGGAAGAGGAAAAGAAAGTGGAAAGAGAAAAGAAAAAAGGGAAAGGGAAGGGGATAGGAAAAGATGAAAGGGGAAAGGAAAGAGAAAAAGGGGAAAGGGAAAGGAAAAAGGAAAGGAAAAAGAAAAGGAAAAGGAAAAGGAATGGGTTTGCAATTCTTTGTAAGGATTTCTGGCAGTAGCAGTGGCTCCCCTGGGTCTCTGCTCTGTTGCCATCAGTGGCACTGTCAGCTCAAAGGACAAAGGATCACTTCCAAGGGGTGTCTGTGGATCCAGACACACCATCACCCTCTGCAAAGGGCTGGAAAGGCAACTCAGGCTGAGTGCAGACAGGAGCCACAGCCCTGTCCGTGTCCCCCTGACTGCTCTGCACTGGGGGAGCCCCTGAAAAGCTCAGTTCTTAGTTGTCATTCAGATTGGGAGAAATCCCTCCCTCCTCCTAAACAGTAGCATAAAGAAAATGAAAATAAAAAACTTGTGCTTATTACTAGGAGACAAGCCAGAAAAACCTCCTCTGGCTCCAAATAAGCCCTTGGGAGGGCAAAGTCTGTGAATCATCTGCAGTAATTTTAACTGTGTCATGGGATAGACCAAAATACAAGGCAGCCCTATCGATTTCAACAGATATTTCTAACCCAAATTACAGAGCTAGTGAAAGTCCCCTGGGAATGTGCCCCAATATTGCTTTTAATGGCACTCCATTGGGCTGGGAACTGCACGTGCAGGGGGGGGATTTCTGCCTGCAGCTCAAAGTTAGGGAGAGCTCCTGCCCAGTAGTGCTGGGATAAACCTCAGGGATCGTTCACTCATTTATTTGTTGTTTCTTTCTTTTCATGACAACAGGTCACCCCACAGTGCTGGTTTGCAGTTGCAAAATTCCCATAAATCACGCAAACATTTCTTTTGCTTCTTCTGTCTCTCTCTGCCTGTCCTTTTTCTCTGCATTCCTCTATGATAAACAGAGCCAAATGTATTTTTTTCCTTAATCTGCAGGGAAAAATGACCAATTTTTGCTTCCAGGCTGAGAAGTCTTGCCAGCTTTCAGCTGGAACGGATTTCCACCCCTTTTCTTAACCCCCAAACAAGAGCTCTTCCCCTTTCTCAGTGAATTTCTAAGACTAATAATAAAAAATTAGAAGCCAAGCAGGCATTTTTAAAAAAATTTCATAATAAATTAAAAAAAATTGCTAAAATAAAGATTATTTTCAGTGGCAAAGAGCAGACAGATCATAGAGCTAATAGGATGAAAGAGCCATCCCAGAGCTTCATGGATTTAAAATCCAGTCTTTATTTCTGCTGCTGATTTAGGACAGTCTTTACCAAAAGCTGCAATTTGAGTCAAATATTTCCATACATTATGACAGGTCTCCTGTGACCTTGGGGCTTGTGACCAGTTGGATATTCATTCAGACTGGTGAGTGAACAGTTCACTTGCTATTTCTGAATGCACAAGCAAGGAATTGCTGCCAAACTCTTTGCAGACTCTACACAGTCCAAGGGGCTCCTGGGTTATCGTTCTGCTCAAGGTGGGAGTCAGTAAAACACACTTTTTGCCTTCCCCCAGCCTTGAGGCCAGGCAAGGGGAGAGCTGCTGCCCTGGAAAAACGGGAAGAGCCAAAAAATACAGCCATGTGCTGAAATTTTCACAGAATTCTCATTGCAACTCATCATCCTGCTGAAGGCAACTGTGTTTTCATGCTGCTAGAACAGCTTTTGCACCAGTGAGGATCCCAGGATGACCTCCTGGCTCTAGGATCTGTTTTATCCCTTTGGAAATGTGTAACATTTATAGCAGCAGGCACAGAGAAGAGAAGGGGCCAGCCATAAACAGCAACCTTTGCTGGGCAAGGTACAATAAAGCAACGAGCAAACTGTGGTTTATAGGGCTGTTTGCTGGGGAATCTCAACAAACATCAACTCTCCTGATGTCTGTAAGGTCTATTTTATGATTCAGCAAGATGACATGAAAAAGGAGCCAACAATTTAGCCAAAGCTACAGCAAGTCAGTGGCAGAAATGGAAAGAAAATCCCAAGGACCTGATTCCAGGCCCCTCCTCTGTGTGTTTTTTTTCATGACAGAAAATGTTTGGTTAAGTGCTCTGAATGGCCTGCAAGTTGAAGCCTAGGAAATCTATGGTTTTCATATTTGATGGAGTGAAATGCACTGAGGGATAATCAAAGCTTTATGTCCCAGCCTTAGTGAAAAGCATTTCACAATGCTCAAAAAACCTTATTATTTTCCTAAGCAGGGGAATGACTAATGACACACATATGCTGAGTCCTTTCCTCCAGCTAAAACCACGGATGAAAGTGGATTCGGAGATGGATTCAGAGGTGTGGATACAGCCAGGGGGGACTTGCAGCACTAGTAGTTGCAGAGATACATATCTAAACTCAGGCAGTGTAGCCACAAACTTTCAAAAAAATCTCCTTTTTTTAAGAACTGATGCCAAACTACCTGTTGACAGTGTCAGCACCTGGCAGAACAGGTCCTGTTTTGCAGGTGGATGGTCCTTGGGCTCTGGTGGAATAAGAGTGAGGAAAATCCAAACTGGGTGAGAATAAAGGCCACTCATTGCTGTGGGGAAATACCCTGTGGGTGGAATGTATTGTTTCCCTCAACCTAAACCCGTCCTATTCCTCCTAGGAATGAGCAGTGACACCTCTAGCACTGTCTTTGCAGCTAATGGCATCTTAATCTAATTAAAAATATTTTTTAATTGTTTTTCAATGACCAGGGTATGTTTTTGATTTATTAGCATTAATCTAGTGTGAAAATATCCTTAGAAACAGAAACTGGGGTGAAAAGTTTTATGATCCAGTGACAGAGGCAGGATGTAAAACATGAGTTTCCCATCTTTTGCAGTTTGCACCCAGTAAGAACATGGCCTAAATAACTCTCTAAAGAGATTATCCAATGTTGACAAAACTATGAGGGAAAGGGCTTTGCAGAGCTCACATAAATGCATCCTAATTACTTGTTCAAGTTCCAACAAATCCATCCTTTACAGTAAGAGCTTTATTTTTTATGCCTAGACATGATATTGTCCCACATCGGTCTGTGTAGGGGTAGGTGACATTCCTGATGATGGATATACACTTGTCCTTTATGGACATGCTCCACTACAGCTGGGAAGAGTCACGGTTTCTTTCTGCTCTTCATGGTTCCACAATCTGGCCAAAAAGTCAGTTTTATGGTTCCTGCATCCTGTTACAGGCTTGTAACAAAGAACCTCTGTCCTCTTCTCACTATTCTCTTATCACACGTTTAAGCTACCAAAATAAATAAATGAATAAATTGGAAATAAACCCCCACCTTTCCTTGCTGGGATGAGTTGGAAGATTNTGCCTAGACATGATATTGTCCCACCATGGTCTGTGTAGGGGTAGGTGACATTCCTGATGATGGATATACACTTGTCCTTTATGGACATGCTCCACTACAGCTGGGAAGAGTCACGGTTTCTTTCTGCTCTTCATGGTTCCACAATCTGGCCAAAAAGTCAGTTTTATGGTTCCTGCATCCTGTTACAGGCTTGTAACAAAGAACCTCTGTCCTCTTCTCACTATTCTCTTATCACACGTTTAAGCTACCAAAATAAATAAATGAATAAATTGGAAATAAACCCCCACCTTTCCTTGCTGGGATGAGTTGGAAGATTAAAACCCAGCCCTTCAAGGTGCTATTTTTTATTTTCTTGCTAAAAGTTTATCCAAATGCCATTTCTATTGACCACACATTGATTTCAACACCATTTGGCAATCAGAGGTCTGGCCAGTGGCCTGGTGACCAGAAGCTGTTCCAAACCACTCCTTGGATTCCATTGGCCATTTCCTTGCATGGTCCGTGGGTTTTCTGGGATAAGAAATCCTATTCATTACTGTGCAATAGGTAAAGAGAATGTGGTTTTATTTGTACATCTTAGATAACAGTGAGCCTGCAACAGCTTCAGAATTCCCTCCCCTCGCATTTCCCTTTATTACGTTAATGATCCTTTGAATTCGCCTCTAAAAAGCCCTTTCACACTGCGGCTGCTTTTCCTGCTCTAAAGCTTCTGCCAACTCTTAATGCAGTAAAGGGGGGCGAAAAAATTTAATAAAGTTCCTTAAATCTCAGGAAATGAAGGTTTGCCTCCTTAAGTTCCTTTTAAGAGTGACTGTTGCACTGTGGGCAGCCCAGAACGTGCCGAGGTTTCGCTCCCCTGGATTCACGGATTTATTGATAACGAGCTGCTCCCCCCAGCAAGAGCCCAAACCTGCATCCAGCTCGGATTTTTGTCCCTGAATGGCTATTTTGGGGTGCACCCCACCCTCTGGGAAGTTCGCAGCAGAGAATAATGGCTTTGTGAGCCCTGGCTGTCCCCGGTAACACCAACCAGCTGGGCAGGCACAGCCCGAGACCCCCAGCTCCGGGTCGCCCTGGTCACCTACACCCTCAAGTCCCAAATTCCTCCCTCTGAACTTAACCCCAGCTTTGAAAAAAGTGGGGAGGGAAAGATAAGAAGGAAAGCAAATCCCATATAACTGTCTTTAAATAATAGAGGCTGGAATGGTTTCTTTTTTTCCTTTTGCCTCTTTTTTTTTTTCCTGCTTTTTTTCTTTAACTACTGCCATTTGTTCCCTTGTAAAAACAGAGGGTTGAACCTTTCGAGCCTCCCAGGCCTCCAGTGGGAATTCCACCGTTTGAGGAAAAAGTTCAAGGATTGCTCCCACAGTATTTAGGAAGAGAGAAAATGGTGAAAGGTGATTATTTCTGTAAACACCCAAGAAATAACAGTTACTCAGCAGCATTTTCAGTTCTTCCTGCTTTCAGAGTGTGGCAGAAATATCATATAATATTATAAATATATATATAAAATATGTATTATAATAATATGTCATATAATACAATAAAAATAAAATAGCACATAATCCCTGTGAAGTTTCCCTTCTGTTAGAGCTTTCCTGGCACTGCAGCAATGAAGTAACTCACTGGTGCATTTATGCTCTGTAAAATATTTAAGGCTTTTTTCCTCACTAAAAGATTTTCATGGACCTGCAGATAAAAATGACTTGTTTCTGTGTCACCCTTTCATGGGTAACACCCTTTTCATGGCAGTGATGGGATTATTGAAAGTGTAAAATTCTGATCAGAGCTCTGAGGTCTGGTTTACAATGAGTGTTGCCTCCTCAGCCTTCCTTACTCACCAGGAAAAACCTTGGAGCTGTTTCTGACAGAGAGAACCAAACACCTGATGGCAGCACATATAAAGAATCTTCAGTGCATTTGTAACAACTCCACACTTCAAGTTATTGAAGTCACAGGGACTGGGTTTTATTTTTAAATGCTTAGAATTGGATGTTCTGAAGCATCAAATAGCTACTTGGGTCTTGTGTTACTGAAATGCTGATTTATAATTCTTTGCTTTTCTGATCCTTTTACAACAAAACCCAAGACACTCTTTATTTAAGATTCCATTCAAGGAGAAAAACTCCCTGTGCCTTTGATGGATTTTGAGAAAAAGGATAAATGGCTAGGAAAGAATTAAGAAATTAATGTGGCACAGTAAAGGTACAGGATCTCAGCCTGAAGGAGATCAAAATAACTTGCAGACATCCAGCTCATGCTGTTGGTTGATTTTGTGATATTAAGGTTCCTCTGACTCTGTAATCCAGAGAGTTTTATCATTTATACCTTTGATTTAGGCAATAATGCAGAGGATCTGCTGCTTTGGGACCCCATTTATAATAAATATTTGCATTTTTAAATCAAAAGGCTTTATAGTATCATTCTGACTGATGCCCTCATTAATAACTCCTTATATTCTGCATCAGCTGGATGAGCAGGATTCCCTTGAAGTGTGCCAGGACTGCCACAAGCACCCAAAAAGGGCCCTCCCTGTGTCATTCAGGAACGTTTTGGGTATCCCCTAATGCCTCTGAGTGCAAAGATCAGCATATTGTTGGTCATTGTTACTTAGTTTTCTCCCAACCTTTGCTCTCTAATCACTGGGAGCCAAAACAAGGGATTGAGACACCACTTTCCAGTCAAGTCCCACGCACAAAAATGGCAGGGAAGGCTTTCAGCTCTAAATTATTGTTAGAGGAGAAAAATACCTCTTAGTACTAAAAAGACTTTTGCACTTCCTTCTTACTCAGCATTCTCTGCAACAAGCAGCTCCACATGTAAATCTTCTGTTTTCCTTAAACTGTAATCCAAAGGCTTGAGGGCAGCTGGATTGTCCCTAAAATTTTCTTGCAAAATTGGTGAGAAAAATGAAGATTTTGGTGGATTCATATTCACCAAAAGGCTCCAGGTCCACTGGGCAGATTANCCTGGTCACCTACACCCTCAAGTCCCAAATTCCTCCCTCTGAACTTAACCCCAGCTTTGAAAAAAGTGGGGAGGGAAAGATAAGAAGGAAAGCAAATCCCATATAACTGTCTTTAAATAATAGAGGCTGGAATGGTTTCTTTTTTTCCTTTTGCCTCTTTTTTTTTTTCCTGCTTTTTTTCTTTAACTACTGCCATTTGTTCCCTTGTAAAAACAGAGGGTTGAACCTTTCGAGCCTCCCAGGCCTCCAGTGGGAATTCCACCGTTTGAGGAAAAAGTTCAAGGATTGCTCCCACAGTATTTAGGAAGAGAGAAAATGGTGAAAGGTGATTATTTCTGTAAACACCCAAGAAATAACAGTTACTCAGCAGCATTTTCAGTTCTTCCTGCTTTCAGAGTGTGGCAGAAATATCATATAATATTATAAATATATATATAAAATATGTATTATAATAATATGTCATATAATACAATAAAAATAAAATAGCACATAATCCCTGTGAAGTTTCCCTTCTGTTAGAGCTTTCCTGGCACTGCAGCAATGAAGTAACTCACTGGTGCATTTATGCTCTGTAAAATATTTAAGGCTTTTTTCCTCACTAAAAGATTTTCATGGACCTGCAGATAAAAATGACTTGTTTCTGTGTCACCCTTTCATGGGTAACACCCTTTTCATGGCAGTGATGGGATTATTGAAAGTGTAAAATTCTGATCAGAGCTCTGAGGTCTGGTTTACAATGAGTGTTGCCTCCTCAGCCTTCCTTACTCACCAGGAAAAACCTTGGAGCTGTTTCTGACAGAGAGAACCAAACACCTGATGGCAGCACATATAAAGAATCTTCAGTGCATTTGTAACAACTCCACACTTCAAGTTATTGAAGTCACAGGGACTGGGTTTTATTTTTAAATGCTTAGAATTGGATGTTCTGAAGCATCAAATAGCTACTTGGGTCTTGTGTTACTGAAATGCTGATTTATAATTCTTTGCTTTTCTGATCCTTTTACAACAAAACCCAAGACACTCTTTATTTAAGATTCCATTCAAGGAGAAAAACTCCCTGTGCTTTTGATGGATTTTGAAAAAAAGGATAAATGGCTAGGAAAGAATTAAGAAATTAATGTGGCACAGTAAAGGTACAGGATCTCAGCCTGAAGGAGATCAAAATAACTTGCAGACATCCAGCTCATGCTGTTGGTTGATTTTGTGATATTAAGGTTCCTCTGACTCTGTAATCCAGAGAGTTTTATCATTTATACCTTTGATTTAGGCAATAATGCAGAGGATCTGCTGCTTTGGGACCCCATTTATAATAAATATTTGCATTTTTAAATCAAAAGGCTTTATAGTATCATTCTGACTGATGCCCTCATTAATATTCTGCATCAGCTGGATGAGCAGGATTCCCTTGAAGTGTGCCAGGACTGCCACAAGCACCCAAAAAGGGCCCTCCCTGTGTCATTCAGGAACGTTTTGGGTCCCCCCTAATGCCTCTGAGTGCAGAGATCAGCATATTGATGGTCATTGATACTTAGTTTTCTCCCAACCTTTGCTCTCTAATCACTGGGAGCCAAAACAAGGGATTGAGACACCACTTTCCAGTCAAGTCCCACGCACAAAAATGGCAGGGAAGGCTTTCAGCTCTAAATTATTGTTAGAGGAGAAAAATACCTCTTAGTACTAGAAAGACTTTTGCACTTCCTTCTTACTCAGCATTCTCTGCAACAAGCAGCTCCACATGTAAATCTTCTGTTTTCCTTAAACTGTAATCCAAAGGCTTGAGGGCAGCTGGATTGTCCCTAAAATTTTCTTGCAAAATTGGTGAGAAAAATGAAGATTTTGGCGGATTCATATTCACCAAAAGGCTCCAGGTCCACTGGGCAGATTAAAACTACTGTCCTGGAGTGGACCACACAAAGCTCAGACCTCCCTTGGAGGTCAAGTTTTCCAAACTTTCCTCAGTTTTGGATTCAGACCTCCACAGTTTTCCCAAAGATTGGTGCCTCCATAACATCGCAACTGGTGGGTAGAGAAGAAAAAATGGCTTTATATACAACATATCTGTTTATTTTTTTAGTGAGAGCTTTGCTTTTTTGGGCTCTGCCAGTCTCTACCGAGGCAATCCTGTGAAACAACTGACTGCTCTGTGATTAGATCCATCTAATCCAGCTCCCCCTGGGATTCAAATGGGAGCAGAATTGAATCCTTATGCAGCAGACAGGCTTGAAAAGTTCATTCCCATTTTGGAAATTTCTAATCCCAGAGAGTCCCTAGATGGAAGGTTTTCCACAGGCTGCAGTGGACTTTAAATCAAGATGGAAATGGGGTGTTTTGCTGCAAGCAGAGGGACAAATATCAGTGCCAGGGGGATTACAGAGCTCAAAAAATATTTTCTTCATGCTGGATTCAGGAGATAAGCAAGGGAAAAGCCCCAAGAACACTCACACACAGCCAAATTCAGTGGTTGCAGCTCACTGAGGGTGAATTTGCTGTTGAAGGGGCAGAAACTTTGTTGTCAGAGCTGGATCAGCCAAATGGAGCTCATGTGGATGGATCACTGGGGCCAGGTCAGGCCAGGATACAGGGAGATGGGAAAGGGAGAGAAGGGCAGGGCTGACATGAAGGATGGGGAGAAGTCCTAGAAATGCATGTGGCATAAGATTAAACTGTCCCCAGAGCATTTGAAGCACTGTGGGACACAACATCTGGCCACCAGCTGCTGCTCCAGAAGAGCATTAGTTGCCAACAACCCTGTGCTGCACCCACCAGTCCCGTGCAGGTATCCCAGGTATGGATATGCCCAGGAAAGGATGTATGGGCAAGGCAGCACCTCAGGTTCAGGTTGGATTGGGGTGTCCCACAAAGGGATCTGCCAAATAAATCTGCCTGAGCCCAGAAGGAAGGTGGACCTGATGAGTAAATCCATGAGATCTGTGCCTGGAATGAGCAGAGGGTTTGTAGGCAGGCTCAGAAAGCAGCAGCAGTGGCTCTGTGCCAGCTCCCATCAGTATCACTCCATTTGTTCCAAAGTGAAGTTGTGCCTCAGCAGACACTTAAATAGCTCTGACGTGGTGGGCATCCATCACCATCCCATCCCTCTCCGTTCCCAGAGGGAGGAACCTCTGGGGCTCTGGACCCTGAGAGACCTTTGGGGAGATAAATGAGTCCTCCCACAGGGGAAGGAGGCAGGAGACTGATGTTCTGAGCAGGGGTTTGGGGTGAAGCAGGAGCCACAGGTAACACTGTCACTGGGAAAATCGATGGAGCCACAGCAACACTGGGAGTGTTTTGCCCCCTGTGCTGAAGGACAGTCCCACTTTAGCAAAAAGCTTCTTGATATGAGAGTAAATATTTTCTATATCACAAAACATGCAGCTTTTTACACCTCAAAAATATCTAGGTTAAATTTTATTCTGAAATGAAAACCTAGAAATCTTTTAGGTTTTCAGTTTTCTGCATGAATGGTGTTGGAAACACTGTGTTATAAAAGGGAATATTTCATGCAGAAATATCCTAGAGTTCCAAGGGAAATGTCCTTTTTGATCCTGGACCTTAAAATGAAGGCACTGAGTGACCTGGTACATCTGGGTGGTGCTGAACCCCTCTGCCAAGTCACTGAATAATCCCCAGGCTCTCACAAAATCACAGCTCTGCAGGTATTAATATCAGGAAAGTCACAATTTGTATATTCCTACTGTATAACAACAATCCTTTTGGAAGATTCCCTTCAAGAATTTGAAAAATAAACATAGTCTGTACAATCATCTGATGACATGATTTCCAGCAAATATCCAGAAAGAAGAAATGTTCAGAAAAAATTTAACAACTGACTTATTCAGAGGCCTCAGGACTTTAAATTGAACATATTTTCTTTATCTATGGTCTAAACAACAGCAGCAGCTAATAATTTACCCAAAGTCATCCTGCCAAAATATAAATTCTTTTCATCTTTTAAATTTAAATCAACCAAAATTCTTGTTCTCAGACCTTAGTGAGTAACTCAACAAACACCAATTTGAATTTGGTTGAATTTGGTCACAGTGGAAATACACACACACACACACAAAAAAAAAAAAAAAAAAAAAAAAAAAAAAAAGCAGCAAGAATACTTATGGATAGTCACCCATCCTAATAATTTCAGGGTTCTGAGGTTTATAAGCTTGTTGAGACTTGATAGTAAATTCATGATGATGGAAAAATAGCCAGATGATGTCAATTATTCTTGAGCAAACCTGGAGGAACTCCAATGGGCTGAGTGGAGTTACTTCAGATTTACACCAGAACCTCCTCCCCGAATTCAAAGCCAGCCCACTTGTTAATATTCTTGCAGGCTGTTTTCTTCTTCTCCCCTGGTTTTGCCAGATGGTTAAACACCTCAGAAAATTTTGTTTTAAATGCAAAGAAAAATGCTGGCTGGGCAGATGTGTTTGCCTCAAGTGATGAGTGACAGCACAACTCAACTCCTGTACAAGTGTTTGTACAGACACACAGCAAGGAGAAATGGTCTCAAGTTGCACCAGGGGAGGCTCAGGTTGGATTGACCATCCCTGGAGGTGTCCAAGGAATGGCTGGATGTGGCACTCAGTGCTCTGGGCTGGGAGACAAGGTGGGGATTGAGCACAGCTTGGAGTTGATGATCCTGGAGCTCTTTTCCCACCTCAATGATTCCAAGATTCTATGATATCCAGAAGTTGGCTGTGTGCAAGAGGAGCTACCAATTCCAATATCCTCAAGTGTGGGTGAAGCTCATGCTTTGCAAACATGTTCTCAGAGCTTGCTGTGGACCAGAGTCCACTGGGGCAACATTTGCAGGATTAGCTCTCCATGAGCTGCAGACTCATGGATATCATACTCATGGATATCATGAGGAGGATGTTGCTCCAACGCATTAACATAATTTCCATCACTACCTTGCACTAGACTGTGTTGGAGCAATGCATCCCAGAATATAGAATATCCTGAGTTGGAAGAGACCCACACGGATCACCAAATCCAACACGGATCATCAAGTCCAAACCTGGTTAAAGAAAACTGACAAACGGGATGAGAAACTACACAAAACTTTCTTTCAGCTCGAAAGGGGAAAAGAAACATGATTATCTTTCTCTTATTTTTTTAGCAATTATTTCTTGTTTCCAAATTCCCGTCTATTTCCTGGTTCCAGCACAGCCATTCCATGGGAAAGCCAGTTCTCACGGCGTTTGCACAAACAGGAAGCATGTGAATTTTCAAAAGAGACCCTATTTTTATGAGAGCTCCCGCTGAGTTTTGCTGACTCAAGAGACCTTGGCCTGAATTTCAATAAGCAACTTTGGAGTAACTGAACTAAATCTTTGCGTATCCAGACTCCTTATCTGCCATTCCCTTTCCAAAACAAAGCAAAGAGCCTGACTCAAAACGAAACCCTCTGCCCACACTACTGACTCACTGAGAGACTGGGGCAGATCCTGGTAGGAGAGGAAGGCTCTAGGACTTGGAGTGATTATAAAGAATCCCATTTTACTGCTGCCAAATTGTTAGGGAATCCCAATTTCTTTCCACCCATGGGAAGGGGATCTGGCCAGAGCTGTCAGAAAGCATCACCTCCCTCACCCTGATGCTGCACAGCCCCCAGGATGTCAGAAGCCGTCAGTGCTGAAGGGGATATTTATTTCTGTGGGTGGTGAGATGGAGATTTCTTATCCTCTTGGCATCCTCTCAGAGCAGCACCAAGTCATGCCATTCCCTCCCATTGCTCTTCAGCTCAGCCTTTCAAGGGATGGAGTTGCTTTCCCCTCTGACAGGTGCCATTCAGGCTCATGGAAATAAACCAAATCCCACCAAAATCTGTCCAAGCATCTCTCTGGGGTCTGAGGATTGTGATTTTTATTCCCAGGTGGAAATTGAGGCTTTCAGGTGGGTTGAAAGGGGTGGGTGCTCTGGGAAACAACAGACTTTTTGAAGAATAGGGTGAAAGGACCTTTGTGTGGCTTAAATTCTTTATGCTAATTTTAACAACTATTCCAACCCCTTGAAAATTGCCACTCTGAAAAAATAAACAGGGCCCATATTCAGCCACTGAACTGGCACATAGGCTTTGCTAACAGTAGCCAGCCTTATTCCTGCCTGGAGAAATGGAGGGAGAGGGAGAAGGAGGGAAAGAAAGAAAGTAAGGGCTACTCCAGGCTAATTGGCCCGTGGTTGGATTGGGCTGCTGACTTAGGGCTGGTTTTAAGTTACATGTAAGCAAGTGAAACGGTATATAAATAATAGCAGGGGGAGAGCTACAGTGGAAAAGCCAGCCAGTGTCTGTCTGGCTTGATGTTCTGGCATTCATCAAGCCCTGGTGTGGTTTGTGTCACTCGAGCCAGGGAGCTGCCCTTGGAGAGCATCCACCGGTGCTCCGTGATCCCATGGGGAGGGATCTGCCACCCCAAGTGGCATCACTGAGTTGGGAAAATCCCCAGACAAGGGACTTCCTTGATTTGCAAGCCCTCAGTGAAGTTTCTCTCTGATGAGTGCTAGATTCTACCCTGGGAGAGCCCATCATCATCAGGCCCCAGGACCATGTCCAGATGGCCGATGGAGGCAGCTTGGGATTTGTGTTGGCCAAGGGTGGATTTGCTTCAGGAGTGACTTTCAGAAAGGCTACAACAGACCTGGTGACCCAGCAAAGTGATCTTCACATCCTTCTGCCTTTTCCCAGAGACTCTCAAGAGCAGAGGAGTCTTTTAAGTCTGAATAACAAGCCCTGATGTACCTGGAAGAGGTACTCTTTGGGTCTGGCTGAAAGGGATTTATGTTACCCCTCAGACCAGCTTCCTTCATAAACAATTCTTTCCTATAACTTTAGTCCATGTTTTTCGTTTTGTCACCAATGATTCTGGTGGGTTTTGGTTGGTTGGTTGGTTGTTTTTAATAAACTCAATTTTCAAGCACAGACAACCTGCAGGACATATTCAAAAATGAAAAATTTTATCATCCTTCCTAATACACAAATATCTCCTGGAAGGATGAGTTCCCTACATCCTACATTTCATACATAGCCACAGTTTCGTCTTCTATTTCCTCCTTGGGTGTTTCGGATTTTGGGTTGGGTAGGGGTTTTTTGTTGTTTTTTTCTCTCTAATCTCCTTTTCCTTTCCTTTTTTCTCTCTGTTACACTTCCTCTTCATTCCTCCCTGATTTCCTGGCTGTGTTCTCTCTTCCATCCTTCTCATTATCTCTGCTGACAGGACATTTCCCCCATCTCTGACAAGTCACACTTTCAAATCTGTTAGATAAATGGAGTTGGGTTTGTTTGTTTGTCATTACACAGAAGACATTCTGAAATTCCTTTATTTATAAACTTTATTTATTTATAAACTTTATTTATTTATAACTGGGATCCATGAAAGAATTTGCTTTACTGGTTGTCTCCAGCAGTACATCAACTTCATGGGCTTACTAAAACTGCAAAGGCAGGACAATGATGTTATTTTCCTTACAAATCAGTAGCATAAATATGAACCCAGCAAAGGATTTGGAGGAGAAACACCCCAAAATCAGGTCAATCCTGAGAGCACAGTGGCTGTAGGTGCCTGTGCACCAGGCAGAGGTTGTTTCTTTGAGCAATCATGATTTTTTCTCCTATATTTGTTCTCCACCTCCCTGTTCCTCTGCAAGAAGCAGGGTGAATTCTGTTTGTTTTCTGACTTGAGTGCTGGGAGAACCTTAAACCCCACTCTGGATAAAATCCTAAAAGGCAAATCAAAGAAAAAAGCCTTTCCACAGAGGATGACTGCAAACACAATTTGTTTTAAGGTTTTACTACCATGGATCCTGCTTTTATGTTAGAAACACTCTGATCATTACCAATGGCCACAGCACAAGGAGGAGACAAGAAGGAATCTTTATGGGATTGTTGAGACAATAGTTATTTGTCATAAATAAAGTCTGAGCCTGGCTGGTCCTGAGCCAAACATTGCAAGTTTGTCCTGGCAGACGTGGTGATACATTGCAAACGTGATTATGTCATGTTTAATGTGATGCTGCCAGCTAGGAAGTCTGAGACAGCATCTTGGAGACATGGGATGCAGGGATCGTGGGATACAGGGACCATGGGATACAGGGAACATGGGATTCAGGGATCATGGGATTCAGGGGTCAACCAGCTCTTTCACTAACAATGGCCAAGAGCATTCTGAGTGCTGAGAGCTGCTACCAACACACGGGTGGTGGATGGAGAAGAGAGGGAAGCAAATAGCAGGTGGAATCCTGGAGGAGCACAGCTCCAGGGTTGAGAATGTTGCCAGAGCCAATCTGGAAGAGGTTTGAGCTCTTGATGTCCATCATGTAACAAAGACACAGATTGGAAATGCCCAGGAGGAGAAACCACTGAGGTTCAGCAGGGAAGAGGGAGCAAGTGCTGTCATATGGCAGGTCAATATGACAAGGTGGGGAGGCCCTGGCACAGGTTGCCCAGAGAAGCTGTGGCTGCCTCATCCCTGGAGGTGTTTAAGGCCAGGTTGGATGAGTCTTGGAGCAACCTGGGATAGTGGAAGGTATCCCTGCCCATGGGAGGGGGTGGAATGAAATGATCATTAAGGTCATTTCCAACCCAAAGCATTCTGTGATTGTATGGTTCTACGAAATCATGCATTTTTGGTCTTTTTATTTCCATTTCATTCACTGCTTCTGTGTGTTGGGTCATGGAGACCTGCAATGTTCTCAGTGCTGAATGATGCTGTATGTCTTGACCTTGAGTCCAGCAAAGCAACTGAGATAAACTCAACCTGATTTCAAACTATTTTTAACATAGAATCACAAAATCATTAAGGCTGTAAAAGCCCTCCAAGACCATTGAGTCCCATTGTCAACCAGCACTGCCAAGGCCACCACTAACCCGTGTCCCCAGGTGCCACGTCTACATGGCTTTTAAATCCCTCCACCACTGCCCTGGGCCTCCTGTTCCAAGACATGGATTCTTATTGTAAGCAAACAATGTTTCAGAAACTCCTATGGATCAGCCCAGAAAAAGAGATGGATCAGTACTGGAAATGCCTATGGAATAGGCTGGATTTCAATGCAAAAGCACAAATGACCATCCAGGTCAGTGTTTACACATGTGGCCACATTTCTGTGTGAGAGCAGGCATGTGCTCAGAGCACACCCCAGTGCACCTAAAACACATCTAAAAAGTCCAGGCTACAAAAAAAGATAAAAAGAAAAAGAGAGGGTAGGAAAAAAAGAGAAATATTTGGGCAACTGGAAGGAATTATTCTTTCTTCCATAGCCTGGGCTGTATTCATAAATCATCCATAATTTTTTAGATGTCTAGAACAATGTTACCATTTGATGAAATAAAATACCGAACCTCTGTGACATCATCTTTTATCTTAAGAGTTCTGCACACTTGGTCATGTTCCTGAGCCACATTTGTTCTGCAGATATTTAGACCAAACCTGACATTTTATGGACTTCCTCCTGCTTGTGCATGTGTTGGAGACAGTTGTTTGGATTAGCACGATCAAAAAATTTAACACAGCCTTTCAAGATCCCATTTTCATCTGGATTTGCACAACACACAAGAAAGCATTATGCCAAAAATATGTTTTTTTGAAAACACATACACTTTGTTGTGACTGTTTGTAGCTGGTGAAATCCTAGGATGCCCTGATTACCATGACCTGTGTGCTTTCATACAAGCCTGAGATATAAAAGTACTGTATACAAATGAAAACCGTTAGCTTTCATACCACATGTGTTGTACTTATGCCAGTGGGAAATGACAGAGAATGTACAAGGTCATGGTTTACTAAAAATATAAAAGTTTAACATGTGGTGTTAATAGAACACACAACAGGGGTCACTGGTACAATGGAAAATAATTCATTTCCAATGTCGGGCCAAGTAATTCACTAGGAAAGAACATTTGAAAATGTGTTACTTATATCTTTCTCTTTCTGGTCTTTATGATGGGTTTTAGGGGGGGGAAAGCTAAATTACTACTAATAAAAATGCATAAATAATATGCATGACTCAGATTTCAACTGTGTCAGAACAAACCAGGCACATCAGCCCTACAGGAGCTGGCAAAATTACACCAGTGTGTGTAATATCAGCATTGTACCCTCGTCTTTCTCCTCATGTTTAACCAGCACTAAGCGCTAAATCCCCCCCAGGACATGTTTAAACCTTGATCAATGTCTCTGCAGCTATTGAGGTACCTCAGCCCCAAACCACAGGCAACAAAACCTCTTCCCAACAGCTGCTTAACCCAGGCAGAGCATCAAGTATTGGAAGGGGCTGCTCAGGGAGGTTTGGAATCCCCATCGCTGGAGGTGCCCAGGGATGACTGGATGTGGCACTCAGTGCTCTGGGCTGGGGGACAAGGTGGGGATAAGTCACAGGTTGGACTTGATGATCTCAGAATTCTTTTCCAAACTAATTGATTCTGTGATTCTGTCAGCACAAAATCTGTGTGTCCAGCAGTACATTCCACAAGTGCAGGGACTTGTCTGCAGGGACCAAGCACTGAAATCCCACCAGAAATCACAAAGTTAGTGTCACCCTCTACATCTCAGCTTGTCTGAAGGCCCCCCCCCAAAACAATGGACCAGGCTGAGCCTTACACAAGTTGTAGTGACAGGGCACAGTTGCAGTGTCCCCTCCCTTTGCCCATGACATCCAGCCAGAAATCCTTTCTCACCACCCATTCTCCCCACATTTCCTGGCACCCCCAGAACCACTCTAGGTGCCATCACCTGCACAAGATCCAGTACTTATTCTGGAGACTTCCCACTTCTCAGGCATCTCTAGTTATTTGGAGGAAAAACTAATGAGAAACAGATGTTCCAGAACTGGTCATTGTGACTGATAGATAAATCTGGGAAATGAAGCTGTGTTGGGTACCACAGTGGGTGCTGCTGACATGATGCTGGCTCTAAGGAGAGCATCTCATGTGCTTCTGGAGCCAAGGAGCTATTGCATTAATGCTGGGAGAGCTGATGCAACACCATGGCTGGCCAGGAGCATCCCAAAAAACCTGCCCCTCAGCACCCACTCCAGCCCTGCCTTCACCTGCCTGTGCCAATGTGCCGCACGCTGCTCTGTCAGCAACTTTTGCCTGGAGAGAGCAGCAGGTGAAAATGTTTTTCTTTCCATTGCTCTCTTGCTGAAAGTGTTTTGATTTCTGGGTTGGCTCAGTCCATTTATGTAACGTGCGTGTCCCCGTCTGAATAGTCAAACTGATTGAAAACATGTTTGAACTGGCTGTCCTTCCCCTCCTGTCTCCTGGTGTTTCGGCTGCCTGGCACCAGCACCTGGCAGAGATGTTTTCAAGCAAGAATGGTCATGGTCAAGCTAGAAAAGCTGCTGGAAACCATCTATCAGCTGGACCACAAGACCCATGCCTGGTTTTGTAGGACTCGGCTCAAGCCACCGCCAAGTTTTGTAGGTCAAATCCTGAACTGTTTGTCTTCCCCTGGGAGTCCCGGGAAGAATTGTGAACAAGGCCTGCAGGCTGATTTGTGCCCATCTACATCACCCACAGTGTCACTAAAGTTTATGGGATTCTTCCAGTCTGACTCAGTCAAAGGATCATTAAAATAATACAGTGAGAAACAGTATAAAACCCACGGCGGAGCAATTAAATGGAGCAGACAGATGGAAAGATGGATCAGAAGGAAATGTGTGCTGGGCATTGAAAAACACAATGTGGGGGCTGTGCATGTCTTTTCCCAAAAACAACTTTATGTCACCTCCCAACTGGAAAATACTTCATTATAAATGTTTGTTGTCTTATCTCCTGCAGCCCTTTGGATGCACTAAACCATCTTTGCTGATGGCATTGGATAATGATGCTCATTTTCCCCCCCTTTTGAGTGACAAATGCCAGTGTGAGATTAATCTTTCCTACACAAACGTGTGTTCAACACATCCCAGTCGCTGTGATTAACAACCTGACATAAAAAATGTTACAGGGCATAGTACACTCATAATAAATTCCTAAGAGATGATATTAGCTGGCTGTTGGAAAACCAGCCATGTTATGACACATTGAGCTCAGCATAAAGGATGATATTTAGTGAGATTTTATTGCAATACTATGGATTATATAATATAACATGGTTTTGGGGGGGTTAAATAATTCTCCAGTTTTCTGACATTGTCCAAGAATTTAAAATTAATTTTTACAAGACATGCTGTGTGTGATACATAGCAGCATTTTCTGTGGGTTAGGGATCATGGAGAGCCTGCTGAAGTGAGAGGAATCATCCCACTGAAACACCAACACATCTGTAGAAACACTGAACAAAAATAAGAGTAAGTAATTGTAGGACTTGGAAAAGAGAAATAGCTTAGAATATCATTTTACAAGCCTCTTTCCTGGGCTCGAGCTGCCCTGAGTTACATGAAACCACTTTCTTGGCAGCACAGCCAGCCCTGCCTGTAGTGCCCTGCAGGTGAGTGTGGCTGGTAACCTGTCAACCCCCTCCGCAACTGTCTGCAACCAGATTGCATCCAGTTGTTCCACAAAACACATCCAAAATGGACAAGATATTTTTTTATGTGCCTCTATATATATTTACAGCGATTTCTCATGTACTAAGGAAAAAGAAATCTCGTTTTCCTTAGGAGTAAAGGCAGAATTTTTTGTTGATGCATTGGATTATAAAGAAATGAACCTGTTTATTTTAAAATACAACATTAGAGCAAATCTTGAAGATATGCTCAGCTCGTGTATGCTCAAAGAGACAGATACCTTGGCAATTATCATGGGGACATTTTTAGAAACTTTCTTAATTATCTGTCCCAGTGTTTTGTTACGACATGTAGCAAAGAGCAGGGAGAGATGTGGTTTGTCTGTCCCCTGCCAAACCCTCTCATTTGCCCTGTTTGCTTTGTTAATTTAAAAAAGTAGCAAGAATTTCAAGAAATCACCTATATGATCAAATACAAGTGATAGGTGTATCCTCTACTGGCACAGGATGGGGAACCAGATGTGTGTGGGACTGTGGAGTGGGATAGGAGGGAAGGAGCAGAGAGGATGCACAGGACACTGAACTGATGGAGCTTCCTTTTGCAATTCTCCCTCTCTGTTGCTCTTTGACTTTTATGTCACTAATCACAATTAACTAAATTATTTCATATATGCCATCGCAATAATTTGGGTTGTGTACCTTCTACACCATATCTGTCAGGATGTCCCTATAAGTGGGGGAATATGAAGAACATGAAACAGGTCCAAAAAATCCAAAAGCCAACCAGTCAGGTGAGTGTTAAAACTTTTAGAAAGTTTTCCTGTTGTTAAAATAATTTCTATACAGATGCAGGCAGATATATTTCAGTGTAAATCAATTTTAACATCCATCTGAAGGGAAAACTAAGGTGAGATGGTTGGGTTCCTCATAGGGATGAGGATTTTCAGGGATGGGATGAAGGGTCAAGAGGAAACTTTTAACAGATGCTCATCAGAGCCATAAAAGACCCAGGGACAGTCATGGGCTGTTCAATCAAATTTGAACTTGATGATCTTGGAGGTCTTTTCCAACTTCAATGATGCCATGATTCTCTGACACCTGAGCCAACAATGTAGCTCAGGACAAGGACATTTAGGAGGAACCCCAGTGGCACTGAAGACTCAGCAGCCAGGGCTGCCATGATGCCTCTGTCTCCTTGGAAAGCCCTTAAAATGCAGCAGGTCAAACTGAGATACTCAGTGTGGCTACAGAATCATTTAGGTCAGAAAAGATCTCCAAGATCACTGAATCCAACACTGACCCCCAGCTGGTCAACCAGGACACTGAGTGCCATGTTCAGTTGTTTCGTGGCCACATTTCATTGGGATCATGGCCATAATCAAGGCTGAAAAAAGGTTCTTTGCTTCTCACATGGATTTATTTCCATCTAAATTTATTTCCCCCTAAAAACCACTGTATTTAGTCAGGATGAATCTCCAGAAGAAGAGTGGCACGAACTCAGCGATACCCCTCAGAAATAAATCACAGGCCTGAACAAGGCAGAATTTGGTCAAGTAAACAGCACCAAATTAACAAATTGCATCTGCTCAGGAAGAAACATGGTGTAAAACCCAGCTCCAGCTCACTGCAGCCGGGGCAGGCGATGGTACAGGTTCAACACCAGGTTACTTTCCCACAGCGGGTTCCCTGTTTGCTCAGACTGTCTGCATCTATATTTAACTAGTCCAGAAACAAAGTGAGATAACCAGGTTAAGGTTAGTGCTCGGGGTACATGTGTGCCTGTGTCAAACAGGGTATCCTGGTTACATAATTAAATGCTTTCCTGTTGGAGTAATTAGAAGCAACACGCTGAGATTTATAGAGGTCTAATCGTGGCAGACATTCTCAGCTCCCTATCTGAGGGACTCAGCCTGTGCTTCTTGCCAGATTCTCGTTTCCACCACATTTTTGCAGTTGCAAAATTAGATTAAAAAATAAGATGAAAACGCAGAGGCTTCTCAAGAGCAAGAGCGAACTGGCTGCTGGTATTTTTATTTCCTTACTTACATGGACTTTGTTTATGTGTTGCTCCACTTTAAACAAACTCCCTCTTTGTCTTTTCCTCGACAAGGGCTGTCTAGATGGAAATAGAGATGCAGCCAGCTCTGCTCTCACTGGGTGTCATTGAACCTCTCTGGGAAAGGATGAAGCAACACCGACCACTTTTATCCCATTAATGTATGTGAAAAAGATGAAAACTGGCCTTGACACAAATGCAGTTGGGCAAAGCTGAAAGCTGCCTGGCTGTAGCCAACGTGGCAGCAGCACAAAAGCCTCAGAAGATGTGAAGATTTAGGGCTCTGACTCACAGACGGAGCAGATTAAACTCAGACTTCCCACAGCTTCCTGCCCTGCCCCGGTTGAAAGTCTCCATCCTCCACAGCACGGACACTTCAGCCATTGGCACAAACCCAGCCCTTTGGCAAAGGCATTTCCATGGCACCTGCCCCTCAGTGATTTCTATTTCTCAGTAATTTCTATTTCTTGCCCCATTTTTGCAGGAGAGGAAACAGAGCTAAGGAAACGCTTTGCCCAAAATTTTTAGAGCTGGCTGGTCAAAGCTGTATTTCTACATCAGCATAGAGACACTTACTAAAAACCTGCACAGATATGTAGGTAACTCATGGAACTATCTCAGTATGGAGCTAAAAATTAGGTTTTAGGGATTGTTTTATTCAATGCTTTCCTCCCATGCCTCTCTTGCTACAATAGAGAGAGACATCAGATGACATGTGAGAGCCAATGTGGATAAATCATCATTAGCAGAACAGGAAGAGTGTTTCCTCTCCATTATCTTAGCCTAGTTGAACAGAAGCTGATGAGAAGTCCTGGTCCAGCCTCACTCCAATCACCAGCAATCAGGTGTGTGCTCAAGTTCCAGGACATATTTTTTGACTTGATGATTGTAAAGGTCTTTTCCAACTTTAATGATTGTATGACAATAATTAGTAATCACATCTAGATTTAGTTATCAGAGCTGAAGATCTCAGGGACTGCAGATGACAGGCCCATTTCACGAGCACCAATGTGAATTTAAATCAGCGGTGGTCAGCTTTAAATGGGATCACAATTCCATGGGAACCATGGGATGGCAGGGACAGGTGTAAACTCTATCTTTACAAGGATTTTCCCTTTGCTTTCAGAAATCCCTGGTGCAGTGGTGTTTGGGGGGGAGGATTTTCCTCCTTATCACCATTCAGCATCTACCAGGCTACTGAAATGTGATTTAATTTCTCATCTATATGATCTGGACATCCATATTCTGCTTCAGTGCTGGAAAGTTCAGAATAAGCCAAGAGGTTCCTGGAACACAACAGTTAATGAGGAAAAGTTGTCTTGGCAGGAGAAATGGTCTCATAGGCTGGTTTGAATATATTAAAGGTGAAATGTTTTGCAATGGGGAGGATGCTCTTTCCAGCCCGAGCTTTTGAGGTAGAGTTTCTTCATTTGCATTCTTTTGAAAGCACAGATAAAAGCTTGGAGTCATTTCTGCTTCCTTTGCTATTTTGAAAAGTCCAGGGGCTAGCATGGAGATGCTGAGGGATGGACTTGGCACACACAAAATAAAAAATTGAGAGGGGGAAAAAAACTAAAACAGGGAGAAATTCAGACTTTGGTCATGTGCTAACAGGAGATAGTGCTCCTCTGATTTGAAGGCCGGTGACTTGCCACCACGGTGAACAAGCTCTCCTGTCCTGCACCTCTGTAACAGGCACCAGCTGCAATATTTCATCAGGGAAACATGAAATTATTCTGTTCAGACCAATCAGTATCAGAAGGCACCCTGATGAGCTCCTTCCCATGCTGGATACCTCTTGGCTGCCTCTCCTGGTGCATTCCATCCTTTCCTATGGGGCTGGTGCAGAGCAAACCAGCCTGTCCTTGCCTTTGCAAACACGACATCCCATTGTCTTCCAGGCTGCTGCGTTTATAAAGGAGATTTACCAGTAGGGCAGTCACTGATGGAGGAAAAGCATGTCTTTAAATCATTACCTTGCAGCTTGAGAGTCCCTCCTGCTCTTTTTCACACGTTCCTGGTGGAATAGGGTAAGTCATAATCACGCTTTCACGCCGGCCTGTTTGGCTCCTGCTGCCGAGCGGCCGCAGCTCCACCACCCGCCTTTGAAGTGTTTCTGAGCTCCCAGTAGTTATAAGATGACACTTAAGTTACACCTCTCCTGCATTCTTATCTCTGTCAGTGGTCTTTGAATCGCTGACACATTGGCAGCCCGATGGCCCTTCTGGTGAGCGGGTTGTCCCCTGCGTGACCTTTGGGTTTCTGAAGAAGACACCTGAAACCCCAAATGGAAGGGATCAGAGGAAGGGGAATCCCACCTCTTCTTCATCAGCTGCCAAAGAGCTGTCTCCCCTTCCACAGGAAACAGCATCTGTCTTATCTCTTTATTTGTCTCCCTGTTTTAAACTTTTCTTTTAGACATTGGGCCTTTTGAAATTACTTCTTGTTTTTCCTTGTTTCCCAACTCATTTTTGAACCCTCTCTCCTCCAAGTAAATCTTATTGCAGAAGGGAAGGTTGCTGGAGGGAAGGGGATTGTGTTGGCTATGCAGAATAAAGAAGTCCCAGAAAATATCTGATTTTTGTTCAGCTGAAAGAATATGAGATATAAACTGAGCAACACTGCTGCAGCAGAAAGCAGATTTCCCTTCTTGTGTCATAGTTCTTTTCATTTCAGTGTGAACCCCACTAAAAAGGAGAAGCATATTAATACTTTTGTATAAAGAATAAAACAAAATTCTAAAAAAATCTCCACTCAGCTTTGGATAATGTTGTAGAACATCAAAGAGCATCTGCTTCTCCCCATCTTATTCTTCACCTGCACTCGTTTTTCATTCTCATTCCTATAATGTTACACTGATAATAAATCTGAATTTTATGAGCTTGTGAGTTATTTTATAGTGTTCTCCAACATGAATGGAACAATCCCAGATTGTTCAGGGATCAAGCCTAGTACCTCCTGCCAGAAAAGTCCTCTGCAGTTACTCATGGTGGACAGAAATGGAAGTGTTGATATGATGGTACCAGCAGGGCTTTAGTCCTCACATCGCAGACTTGGATTTGCTGGATATCAGTGGCAGAAGGTCCCCTGAGCAGTGCAGGGCACCATGGGGCTCCTGTACATTTCAGATGGTTTTGGGCAGCACAATCCAAACCCGTTGCTCAGGACTTTCCTTTGCTTTCTTGCCCAGGCAGAAAAACAGAGCAGCTCTCATTTCTCCTCAGAGGACCAACTCGCTCTTGAAAATCTGCTGCCAGCACCATTCCCTCTTCCAAACTCCCTTTTTCTGCCTCCTGTGCTACAGATCCACAGCCCCATTTGCATTTGTACTTTTGAGCCATGTAACGAAGACCAGAAGGGCTGCTGTGATGGGCAGAACTAGTCCAGCTCTTGCTGGATTTTGATGAAAGGCAATTTGATTTCCACAGCCAAGTTATTTAATGAGCCTCTAAAATTACAGCCACAAATTATGCACATACAAAACTATGCATTTGTGCACTGAAGAGGCAAGATTTCCAAAACAGGAAGCCATTGGTCTGCATTAAAAGCAAAACCCTGCCTGCAGTGCTGGTTCCCCATATCAATGTGTGTAATTATTCAGTCTGCCCAGCTAACACAGAGGATTGAATGCACAATGGCTCTGTAGGTACCCACCTCACCATTTCCACATTATAGATGTCTCCTGCTCTGTTTATACACCCATTTGTGCTGCAAATTTATGTCTGGAGCAAGGAAGGACACGCCTCCCATCACACAAGAAGCGGGTGCGGCTTTTGCTGATGTTGAGCAGGGGGGTAACATTGCCTTAAACCAACTACCTCCTCCTTCCACCCTCAGGGATTCAACAGCTGCTTAACCAGCTCTTTGCAAGATGTCTGAGATGTCTATAAGACTGCAAAATTTGTGCACTGTGAGACACTGGCACAGGTTGCCCAGAGAAGCTGTGGCTGCCCCATCCCTGGAAGTGTCCAAGGCCAGGTTGGTCGGGGTTTGGAGCAACCTGGGATAGTGGAAGGTGTCTCTGCTCCATCAACAAATGTTCTTCAAGTCCCAGTTTTTGAGTCTGGTCTTGATTTATTGAGATGAGGTGACAGAGGGATGGGGAGCTCTGTTTCAATACTCAAGTTTTAGGACAGGCAGAAGAGGAGAGGTACATGTCACCCAAATGAAATTACTTTCAGTTGCTAATCCTTCACTCTTACTCGGCAGTTGATGTGTCTGCCATCAAGGAGGGGTTTAATCACTTCTTGTCTTATCTCTTTATCTACTTGCTTTCTTTTTATTCAGCTCCTGAGGTCTGATTGGCCCTTAATTATAACATATCCATTTTCTCCTCTCACTTTAAGTGGTTTAGAGTCTCATTCTTTTGGGGGGGTTGGTGTTTTTTTCAGAGATTATCACAAAAGCCCACTGAACACTGACCTGTTATTTTAAACCTGTTGGCAACCTCACATCAGATCATTTTCCATCATGTCTTGTGACCCTCCTTTGCTTCATCTTTCCCATTTCCAAACAGAGCCCATGAAAGCAGCAAGGTTTTGCCCCCCCAAAGACAAGATTCTGTACATCTTCAAACCTCAACTATCCTTCCTTGCTCAGAAAACCTTCTCTAGGAGAATGATGTTGAAATAGCTGTCAGAAAGGGTCTTTTATTGATTCCACGAAGCTCAAGAAACTCTTTAGGAATAGTGGGACAACAAATAAGTTTTCTGTCATCAAAGTGATTTTTACAGTAGAGAAAGGAAGTCTGACAGCCCCCCAGATGACCACTGTCTTCTCTAGAGGCCATAGGAAGCATGATGAATACTCCAGAGCAGTAAATATTATCCTTACATAGAGCTGTCTCCAGCACACTTACTCAGGTTTCCAGAAACTCCAGAGCTCTGAGCACCAGGTTTTTTTTTACACTTTACAAATCCCTCTATGGGCACCGTGAGCAGATGGAAGCTGACATTACCCCACTACTCAACATCATAAACTTTTGTGTTTAATTTTGTTTCCTGTTTTTCTCTTTCTTGTAGCAAGTACATCGTCATTTCGGCCAACTCTTCATAAAATGAGTACAGTCTCAATCTTTGCTTCCAAGGACTTGCACAGCCACCATCAGTGTGCAAAATCCAAGAGCATTAAAGAGATCTCAATGCACAGGCAGCCGTGGCATGAATTTATTTTTATTCCCTTTTGAGACAAAATGCACGTCTTTGTTTTCCATGATGTATTCCCTAATCCAACCTCAGCTGCTATTTAAGCACAGCTTTTTTATCTTGAATAAGTTCTTTATAAAACCTGACCATTTATAGAACGTTATAGAATCCAAATTCCCCAGAATGCAGCAACAACTCCCAAAACTGGAGCTCCTGGGAGAGCAAAAGAGCTTCAGAAATAAGGAGAGTTTCCTGTGCAGCAGGAAATGCCAACACACACCTCCCTGGGCAGAGCAGCATTGGCCGACTGACCCGAGAAGGAGGTGACAGCAAGGCTGGAAAGGCTGATCATGGCATTTCCTAAACTTAGCAATGGATGAAATTCAGAAAGGGGCAGGTCAGAATAAAGCTTAGACTTTTCAACACAACTATTCTCTCAGCAGTTAATATATGGGACTGGGAGAGCTGGCAAGGCACTGAGAGCTTAGGCAGAGAATAAGATGCTTTCCAAAAACAAAAAAAAAAAAAGAAGAGGAAAAAATTGTAAGGAGGTCAGGGCAGAGTATGGAAAGATTTCATCACCAGCAAAGAGATTTGAGGTTTCATCCTCTTCCAGCTTTTTTCTGGATATCTAAATATTTTGGGGGCAGGCACACTGGACAACATGATTCCCACAGCACTGAAATCTGCTGGCAAAGCTGAAGTGAGCTGCCAGATAAATACTGAACACTCTTGTGCTGCAGGAACTGAAGTAGGACCCTAAAAAAGGAGGAGACTTGAGCCAGCAGTGGGGGACAAAGGTTGGCTGAAGGGTCCATGGTCAGCTCAGCTCCAGCAGTGAAATTCCAACAATGAGCATCTTCATGGAGGCAATTTTAAACCTCCAGCTCAGAAACCAGCTGTGACTGCAGCACTTGGCTTCTGCCAAACTGGATACAACAGCCTTGGAAATGTGTAGCAGAGCATCTCCAAGAGAAATCTTTGGAAAAGCCTGAGCAAAGAAAGCATTAGAGTTGGTTTCAGCAGTGTGGAGTTGATGGAAACCACTGCAGAGGATGCAGAGAAGTGGAAGGGACAAGTTTCCACCCCATGTGCCAGTGTTGGCCCAGGGAACATGTAACATAATGTAAAAATAATATGCTATTAAACATAATGGACTGGTTGACCCAAATGAGTCAAAGGAAGAAAATCAAAATTAAATGTTTCTGTGGCGCTAAATTAAAATGACTTGCCATTATTAAAAAGAAGTGGGAAAGCCAAAATTCGATATCTCACCTTTTTGAAGGTTGTAAATTTATCCCAAATTCCTGCATTTCATATGCAATTTAGACAACATTCCAGTGTGGGTAGAAAATTGCTCCATCAAAAAATGTTGGCTGACTGCACCCAACAATTGTTGATATGAGAACCAAAATGGAATTGGAATTTGGGTCAGCATGTTGATCAGAGCAAAAACACTGCGTAAAAATGCACACATCCTAGTCTGTTCTAATAATTTCAGCCATAATATCCTTTCAAATATTGCTTTCTTGCCAATATCAGTCCATACTTAAAGCAAATTTCAAGGCTGTGCTTGAATCTTGCAGCCCTTCCATTTCTGTGCACCTGTGGGAGAGAAAAGGAACAAGGTTCAGCAGGATGTGTGTGCCAAGTGGGCTGGTGGGCAAAAAAAAAGGTAGTTAAGGTACTAGTTAGTAAGTGCCAAATATTTACCACTATGTAATAGGAATGGGAGTGGATTTTATTTTGAAGGATGTCTGAAGCCATACCAAATGTTTCTCTAACTACAGAGAACTCAGAGGTTCAAGTGCTTCAGGATGTATAAAATGTGGATTTTCCTCTCATATATTTGCTGTTTATAACGGGTGTTTATGGCTGTCCCATACAGTGTGGGCTTAGTATGAAAAAGGAAGAAGGAGTCACTTATTTCCAGAAAACTTGCCAGTTCTCAATAACGTTCTATTTCTTTAACACTGAGTTGGGAAACAATAGTCTCCAATTAACAACACAAAACAGCTGAAGCTTGAAATAAGCTGATCCTAAGGAGTGCCAAAAGATCTGACTTTGTGTTTAGTTCACAACCATGAAAGTGTGCTTTAAATCCGCATTTTCAGCCACTTCACAGGGACAATAATTAACATCTCTGCTGCAAATTGCATCTCCAGAGTGCTTGGCACACATGACTTGGGTTAACCCTGAAAACAGCCAAAGGTGGCTTGTGCTGGAAATATTGATTTGTTGAACCAGATCAAGGTCACGAAGAGGTGCCATTCCTGGAAGCTCAAGAAGGTTGGGAGAAAGGACACAATCCCTACCCATCTTCTACCAGGAAAAAGCATGCTGCACTGTCTTTCTCCTCCCACAAGGATGTTTTCCATCCACATTTGATTCCTGTGGTGATAATCACTCTAGTTTCTATCTCCTTTGATTTTTAATCCTGCTTTCACTGAACTCAGGTCACCAGCTTCCCTCTTTCATGTGTCCAAGAGAAAAAATTATGGATGTATCTCTGAGCATCATCTTGCCAAAGACAGTATTTTCGATGGCACCACACCTCAAGCACCCAGACTTTCACCCTGAGCATTTTTATATTACTCAGGATGCAGCAATCCCTGCTCCTGCAGTCCCTGTGATGGAAGAGAACAAGGCTCTGCCACATTTCACTTGTGTTGTGCCTTTGTTTTTTAATTCCGCAGCCAAGAAGGCAAAGGGGGAAAAAAATTATGTGGGATTTCGGTACATGCAAAACATCTGAAACCAACATTTTTGGAACGTCTTGACTGCAAATAAAGAAAGAGGTGATGGGAGATTTTCATTTTTTCTTGCGTCTTTGAGGATGTTTTCGGTCTTTCATCCCGTTTTGAAGGCGTGTCACCTAATTATGGCTCTTTCATCCCTCTATTCCCTAGTTAGAACATGCCAATCCCTTTTACGGCAATTGATTATGACTTGGAGGTTTCCACATTCCAGCCAGTTCAGAGAGCTGGGATATTTGTGAATACCTGAATAAACTCCTTTAATCCAAAAACAAACTCCACCTGAAAGCAGTGGTATGAAAAGGCCATTCATACAGTGTTTTCAAACTCACTGGTTCATGGTTTCTTTGGATTTGACCCGACTTCCTGTACTAATGGTCTCTGAATGCATTCCCAATTGTGGCTTCTTGCTCTATAAGGCACCCAGCATTTACAGGGAAGAGGAAAAGGAGTTACACAGCAACTGCTTACACAGAAAACTCTGCCTAAAAGAGCAAAAAAAGGACCCGAAGTTAAAAGGAAACATCAAGTGTACAAACAGCCGCCCCCTTCTGCTAAAATTTTTAAAACAAATATTCCCTTGATGTCGTTGTTTTAAAAATATCTCGCCCCCTTGCAGATGAAAAATGCCTTTAAAATTATCACTGCAATTGTCATTCCCAAGAGTGAGAATTGACACTTTGCTGATTAAGGTAGGGCTGTGTTTAAGTAATCTGGAAACATAAGTGCAAATGTGTCGATGATCTCATGGACAGGGGAGAGACCACAGAGGAGATCTGAGATCTCTGCTCATGATAGCCAGGGGACAGCACAAGATCACCAAAATCACAGGGAGCAAAATGTCTCAGCTACTGCCAAGACCAGGCTGATACAAGTTCCCAAATACACATAATCACATAAAGCAAGTAATAATTTAGGAGGCTGTGAGAGGATTTAAAGAGGTAGCATTACACATTTTCACTGTATTTCTAGATTTTAAAATATTTTTTTCTTATATATTTCCACTGCCAGAAACACGACTCTGGTGTAGATGCTTTGTTCAAACTTGGTATGATCACACCATTTAATTTGGGGTCAAATGCTTCATCAGCTGGTGAAGCTGAGTCCAACCAAACAAATGTTCTCAACCTCATGAGTTCCTACAAAACATAATAAAACTACTCAGGGGTGTTCACCTTTTACAGATCAGACTGATTCCAGTTTGAAAGCTGCAGGTGGGTTTTGGTGACCAAACTTTAACAAGTTTGGCCCTGAGTTACAGATACTTGTTTGTCAAAGCCCCCATGGGTGAGATGGGAGACACCTTCCTTTTACAGAACTCCTGCTGGCCCCATCCAGAGCTCTTCCTAAGACCATAATGCTGAGTCTCATCAACCCACACTCATGACAACAGATTTTGCACCCAAAAGGTTTTTTAAAAAGTCAGCTGGCGTTTTTTGTAAAACTTTTTCTTAATTATTGCACTCACCGCTGGAGTGAGAATGTGAAAACACCAGACCCACAGGTAGGCCCTTATGTTAAAATTTCCATTATTTGGAGGCTGAAGCCATTTATCTGCCTGTGAACACATGGGACCTTGATTCCAGTATCCTGTGAAAGGCAGGACCTAATGAGGCAAAGGAAAGAAGTGACAGATTTTGGCTTCCTGCAGCCTGTCCTCTGAGATGGAAACTCCCGGTGTTGACTGACCAGCTTGGCTGAGTGATAAGCCAGAATGGGTTTGGGCACCAGGCCAGGGAGGGGACAGTTCCTCCTCCAGGGGAAGATTAATGATTTTTGGGAAGGTGGCTGAGATTCAGGACTCATCTTACATCTGAGTTCCCCCCTTGCAGTGGTGACATTTGTCTCCCTGGCACGGAGTCTCCGCATCACTCACTTGGTTGCCATCTGACTCTGGATTGCTCAAGATGTGCCAGAAAAGCCCATTCCCTGGAAAACAGACATTCCAGCCTGGAGAACTTGGCGGTTCTCCTTCACATACAATATCCTTGGTAAAGGAGAACTTTTTGGAACCTGGAGCTAATGTTGCTTGCTGGTAGTGGCTGTTTGCCTACAAAATAAACAGGACCAGAATATGCCTCATTACAGTCACACAGTGGGTTTTATTTTTCTCTGACATTTCAGGAGGTGATGCAGAAAATGAGACTCCCTCCAGAGTGATTCACACAGTGGCCAAAGAGGTCTCTGTGGCTGACAGTAAACTGTGTGACCTACCCATTTCCCAGTAAGGATCCAGTGCCCGGCGCCAGCACGGAACAACAGGGAAGAGAGAATGGAGAGGAAAGGCTCTTGGAGAGAGATTGGGTTTGGAAACATCTCTGGGTGAATTTTGAATGTAAAAAAGAAAAAAAGGAAATTAAGGGAAAGTTTAAAAAACACCAAAACAACTAAACCTCCTCAAACTGAAGCCAATCTTTGATTCCTTCTCTGAAATGACATCATCACATACCCAGTGCAGCCACAAAGCATGACAGCTGTCATGGGCCTGCCTTGGGAAGGATATATCACTTCCCTCTGAGAAATATGGAAGGTATTGTCTGTAATCACAGCCTGTCCCAGGCCAGGCAGGGGGGCTGGTTTGTGCAATGAGATCCTTCTGCAGCCTTTTTTTTGTTTTCCCCTTGGTCTTTCACGCAAATTAGACGACTCCCAGAGGCTGGAACACTCTCCACAGTGGCTGTGAGCATCCACAGGCATTAAGCAAGGAGGTCAGAAAGGGATGGAGTTGGAAGGAGAAGCCTGGTTCATGCGGATGTGGCTGCTCTGAGGTGACGCCTGCAATGTCCCCTGGTGCCATGTGTTACTGGTGACATTCACTGCTGAATGTCCTCATATTTAACCCCATGTCTGCCAAGCTGGAACTATATCCTGAAGTCCTTCCCTTATTCAGTGAATAAGGGAAAGCACAAAGGAGAAGCACAAAGGGTCTTTTTCTGCAGAATTATGGAAATGGGACAAGCCACCAGAGTTTCATTGGATGCAAGTCAATACATAGGGACTGTATTTCCAGGAATCATCTTATCATAGAATGGCCTGGGTTGGATGTGACCTTAAAGATCACGTCATTCTAAACCCTTGACATGGGCAGATACATCCTCCACAAGACCAGGTTGCCCCAAGCCCCATCCAAGCTGGCCTTGGACACTTCCAGGGGGGCAGCCACAGCTTCTCTGGGCAGGTGCCAGGGCCTCCCCACCCTCACAGGGAAGGATTTTTTCCTAACATTCAATCTAAACCTACTCTCTGCCAGTTTGAAGCCATTCCACCTCGTCACTTCCAGTCCTTGTAAAAAGTCCTTCTCCATCTCTTTTAGAGTCTCTCTTCAGGTACTGGATGGCCACAATTACAGAATCACAGAATCACAAAATATTCTGAGTTGGATGAGACCCACAAGGTCCAACTCTTAAGGAAATAGCCCATAATTAGGTCACCCCAAAACCTTGTCTTCTCCTTGTCTTGCTGTCAAAGCAGGTCATCACAGAGAATGGAGAAACTAAAACCCCAGGAACAGAATTTGACTTTGGTCTGGGTTTTGATACAATGCATATAATGGACAGAGGAGGTTTTACTATCCATGACTGAAAGGAGAGAAAAGGAGATCGAGGTTCTCCAGAGACTTGGCTTTTGATAGTCAAATGTCCTGCAAAAGCATGCAGACATTTGCCTTTCAATAGACAAAGCTGGGTCAGGAGGAGCTTCTTCCCAAGAGACAGAGATCAGGGCCCTGCCTCACTCCACAAACTGCAGTCTGGCAAAAAGATGGACAAATGCCATAGGAATCTGAATGATGTATTATTAGGATATGCTTAGTTCCTATTTCATTCTTCCAAAAGTCTAGCTCCATTAATGAAACCCATGTTTCATTGTCTTAGGGAATTTTAAGGCCAAAGGGACCATTAGATCATCTGGCTTGACCTGGATAACACAGGCCAGAGAATTTCATCCACAGAGACACATAATGTGTGTTTGATTAAGCTCAGTTAACACAATGTTTCACCAAGACAATAGAAATGGATGCACTTCCATAATCCATATTTTTAGGAAAGATCTTACAATTTACGTTTTCCCTTCGGGAATAGAAGCTCAGACTTTATTGTTCTGTTAAATGGTGGTGCTGCCTGCAGTGGTGGCCTGGCCACACTCCCACCAAGGGGGAGGATGGGGAAAGGAAGCCACAGCCACATCACAGGAGACTGTGCACCATCCTGTATCATGGGGCTGGAGACCCCTGAGCCCCCTCTGTGTGTCAAGCCCATGGGGCAGGTGGGGTTTGTCAACAACACACCTTGACTTGTGGAATGAGCTCATGAAATCCTTTCTCCCTCTCCCAAATGCAGCTCAAACGAGCAGTGCTCAGACCAAACACAAGCTGAGGACACTTCTGCAGTTGCCTTTTTTTATTATGATTATTATTAGCAGAAGTGCAGTGGAAGATACTCAGACATTCTGGCCATGAGCAGAGGGTGAAGCTTTGAAATAAAATATCTTTATTATGGCTGCATATTTCAGCTGGCACCAGATGAAGACTGCTGTGATGAGCACTGCACAAAGAATTGCTGGAAGACACCGGGAGCAAACGGCAGAGGAAGACTGACTAGTGGTGAGAAACCCAAAATATCTTTAGAACCACTGGGAATTATTAAAGTTTTGAACATGCTTCATGGCATCCCTCTGCTCTTTCATCAGCTGTGGAAGTGAGCAGCACTTTTTCTCATTCAAATTTTGGCAATAAGCTTTTGCATCCCACAAAAGAGTAGCCCGTGTTCTTATTTCCTTTTCCCAAAGTACTGAGTGACAAACGGAAGCACAAGGAGACTTTCCCAAGGTCATACAGGAAACCTAAAGAAGGGGGTGGGAATCAAAACCTAAATTTCTGTGTGTGAGTATAGATTAGAATCTATAAAGAAAATGATGACAAAGGATATATAATATAGGATATATAATGCACATTCCTTGCCTAAACAATGTACATTTGAGAGAGGGGATAGTTAAGAAGTTAAGAAGAACTGCATCCAGCTGTGATCCAGTTTCCCAGCTAGTGACACTGCTTGAAACTGTTTAAATGACAGGGGAAAGGTTTGTCACAGGCTGCAATCACCACCACTTTGCATTTTTCTGATGAAACCCATGCAAATGGTGATGATCCTGAAAGAGTGGGATCTGTGGACATAATTTTTCACCAGGCTTTCCATTTCCAAGCTGATACAGCTCATTTGAACAGAAACTTTTGGTAATGCTGTTGCTCAAGGTGTCCATAGCACAGAGTAGAAAACAGTGACTCCACTGTCTTTTCTCCTTTCTTTTTTAAGACTCCCTTTTTGTTTCCTTTTTTTCATCTTGTGGTCCACATTACTCATGGACTGCAAATGATTCCCAAGCAAGCCACAATCAGTGGATTCTCCCTCTGTCTGTAAAAACAAGACTGGGTCCGACCTGCCCTGAGGTCATTGGTAACAGCCTGGGTTTGGCTGGAACTGACCCGGGAGGCCAATTCACACACACGGCCACCCCTCATGAGGGCTGTGTGGCAGAGGACCAGCAATGCTCCCAAGGTCACTGCCCACAGAATGGTCAGGGAATCAGGACCTCTTGGACCACCCTGCTCTCTGCCACCCCAGCGGGTCTAGAAGGAGATGATGCTTTTAAAACAACAATGAAAGCACAGATACTGAGCCATTAGAGAGAGTCTAAAGGAGGCAACAAAGATGGGGAAGGGCCTTGAGGGGGAGTGTGAGGAGCAGCTGAGGGCACTTGGTGTGTTCAGCTGGAGAAGAGGAAACTGAGGGGAGACCTCATTGCAGGGACAACTCCCTGGGCAGGGGCAGAGGAGGGGCAGGGACTGAGCTCTGCTCTGTAGGGCCAGGGACAGGAGCCAGGGAACGGCCTGGAGTTGTGTCAGGGCAAGGTTAGGTTGGTTCTCAGGAAAAGTTTCTTCCCCCAGAGGGTGGTTGGGCACTGACCAGGCTCCCCAGGGCAGTGGGCACAGCCCCAAGGCTGCCAGAGCTCCAGGAGGGTTGGGATGATCCTCTCTGGGACATGGGGTGACTCTTGGGGATGGGCCTGGGCAGGGCCAGGAGCTGGACTCCATGATCCTTGTGGGTCCCTTCCAAGTCAGCACATTCTGGGATCCTGTGTGATTTTGTAAGCAGTGGCAGGCAGTGGGGTGCCACAGCAGCACTGGGGGCTCAGCACCTCTCATGGTGCTGAGCTGCTCCCATGTGGCAGAGCCAGAGTGATGGAAAAGGCTCCTCAGGCAGCCATGGGCAAAGCACCACTGCAGCCCAGGGTTATCTGGTTTCCTCAGCTCCACTCCCTGCAGCCTTAGCCCAGCAGTGCTAATTTAGCACCAGCACCCGGGGTGGAAAAGTCAGCAGGGAGGCCAGGAATGAAAGTTGTCCTTCTCCCATCAGCCCTTCTCAATGGAGATGTGAGTCACCGGGTGGAGGAGGCAGGGAAAGGTGTCACTGGAAACAACACTCGTTTGTGCTACCTGCTCCTGGACACAGTGGCACTTTGTTCCTCCTCCAGCTTGCACCAACATGGGAGTCCCTCCTCCACATGCATCCCTTTGCCAAACAGTAGACTGAGGGAATCAGCCCTTACCACCACCAGAAGCTCCTTGAAAGGTGGCAGGTTTTAGCCGTTCATAATCACATTGGAAGGAGGAATTAATTTTAAGTTATCACAAAAGGTGACAGAGTTGTCTTGCTTATGAACTGCTGCTGATTCTGTGTGTACTGATCTGTCGAGGAGAAAAGAGCCAGAAGCCTTTATTGGCTTCCCTGTGCTGAGGGAAAGTGTCTGCCCTCTTCCACAAGATAAGTTCAGCCTTGTTTATTTTCCTTTTAGCTGCTCAGAAGGCCCTGTTTTGTGCCGTGTACCAGACAATATCACTGTGCCTTTAAAAAGGAAAGGAAGTGTGGTCCTGGCAAACAAAACCAGAGCAATAAAATATAAATCTCTGTAATTGTTGTGGAGACAGAAAGCAAAACAAACTGTACTTAAGTACATTGTAAGAAAATGTCAGAGATTTGAGGGAATGGTCATTAGCATACGAAATCATTTATCTCCCATGAGTAAGTGAGTTGGACGGAGACCAACCCATTTAATTTTCAGTATTTTTCCCTTTGGGATTTCTTGGAATGTCAAAACTACTATTTTTCCCTCCAGGAAAGAAGACTGTCTTCGAGGCTGATGTTCAGAGACCACAGAAACAAGTTGAACACAGTGTCAGCCCCCTGTTCACCCCCTGCACACGTGTGTGGGTGAGTGCCCTGCTGTGGGTGAGGGTGCCCATGTGCCCAAAGCTCTTTTGCAGATGCCCCACCTGTGGTGTTCGAGCCCATACAACATTCATTGGTGCTTCCAGACATTGCCATCCAGCTCCTGAATCATCACCCCCACCCACGAGGGTGTCCCCAGGATGTTAAATCTGCTGAAATGAAAATTCTGGTTTCCTGTAGGTCTGCAATCCCCACGGCCACCACAGAAAAGCCATCCCAAGAGCAGCAGAATCGTTTTAGTGTCACCTCAAACCACCCATTGTTTAATCAGTCCAGCTGGTCCCCTCCCTGCTGGGAAACTTGTCTGGAAGACATTTTCACAGACAGTCACATCTTTATTGTGCCTGACTCTGTGTCACCCCACCAACACCATGTCTCCTTTCTTCCTGTAAAATCTAAATTAGGGAGGGACAAAGCCGTTGGAAAAAAATGCGACAGGAAGTATCTCCACAGAGGTGGCACCAGGTGATGGGTGAGGTGTCCCAGCACCCTTCAGCCCCCCCAGAAATGGTTTCTCTCCCAGGAGAACCCAGGGACAGGGGTGGGTCGAGCCTGATGGGGAGCCCCACACCACCACACTTGGTTACACAGATGCTGAGCTGAAATACATGAAGTTATTTGAGACAGTTATGGAAACATTTGGGAACCCTGAACTTCTCCCTGCTGGATTCTTGTCCCAGATGGAAAGAAAATGAAGTTCAGATCTTCTGGGATTAACGTAATCAGAGAATCTGAGGGGAGAGCTCATGAGTCGTTTTCCTCCTTTCTTTGATGAGGGGGGTGTTTCCAAGGTTAATGAACTGCATCCCTCACAGTAGGCAAAGTGATACCACACGTGGTTCAGAGCAGAGCAAGCTTGGAGGTACCATGCAAAAGGTTTATTCTATTAATTATAGAACAGGAAAATTGTGTTTCACCTCCCTGGCAAGACTGTTTCTAGCAAGAAAGTACTGAACAGCACCAAATGCAAATATCTTGCCTTTTTTTCATTTAGTAAGGTGGTCAAAAGGTCTAAGGGGAAGCAGGGATTTTGGAAGTATGCACAAAGTCAACAGTGCAGTTAGCAATGGGATAGTAAGATTTCACAGCTCTGCTTTGATCAGTATTTCAGAAAAGTGAAGCCATAGTACAGAACGTCCTCTGAACTGAAACCAAGGCAGGCTTTGTCTTTTATCTTAAATATCAGCTAAGAAAACTAGAATGATATGAAAATGCTGAACTCATTACATTTCACTCGTGGTTTTACAAAAGTGCTTCAGTAAGGCATATGGTTTCTTAATGAACGTAAAAATTTCTGGGACAATCTAAATGTAGTGTGTAGAGTCTTTGTAGGGGTCTTATGTGTGAGCCAAAGGAGTCACTGTCTCCCCAAAATCCTTTAGAATTAGAAGCTGCACTCATTTATTAACTTTCCATGATTTTTGGAGCACAGTGGTGGTTTCACTTTCTTTTCAGAAGACACTTTGACAGTTCTAGCCATAAAAAGCTAAGTACGAAGGAAATGATTGATTCTGCTTTTCAGCCTAATTAATTATTTTCTCCTTCCTCACACTTTTTTCAGTCCTTCTTCATTATTTTTCTTCAGTATAAAATTCCTTACAATGTTTGTTTGAACTTACATACAAGCAAAAGAAAAATGCCCATCCATAATTTGAAGCAGATGCAGCTTCAACACCCAGATCTCATTTTGTACCTGGAAGTTGTGTTAAGGACACAAGAAGGAAAATAATTACAGATGGATTTAGTGACTTTAGTGACTTCAGTGGATCTGGATCAGGCTTATAGTTGTATAATAAACATCAATTTTAATCCTGAACACCAAAATTATGTCCAACACCTGCATTTTCAGGGCTAAGTGGAGCAGTCTTAGGTGAAAGAGAACCTAAGCAGGCAAACCAAGAATGACAATAAGAGCTTTTACTAACAATGTTCTACCTATTATTTTTTTTCTAAAGTGTTTTCTTCCCCTACAAAGAGCCATTATTAATAAATAAATAATTAGAGCTCAGGATTTTACCTTATTGTTCTCAAGATTTCATGTGATTTCAGACAACAGAAAATTTCTACCAAGCATCTTCTCATCTAATATCTGCAGAAGCACAAGCGTCACACAGTGAAGGGACAAACCCCATCCTCACCTCGATGGAGGAGACCTCAGCCTGTGTTATGGTGCTGGTCCCAGTCCAAACCACTTGGATGTAATGGGAGATCAGACAGAGCTGGAGGTCAGGACCTATTTGTGTAATTATCCCATTCTGTTGTTCTTAGCAAAACCACAAGGACCTCTCTGGAGCAGCCTCACCCAGGACACTTCTGGCCTGTGAGGGTAACACAGCAGAGAGAAGAGTTCCGTGCAATTTTGTTTTCTTTAGAACAGAGTTTTCTAAATCTTTTCTGAATTTCACTTTGGAGTTTGTTGCAAAGGGATCTGCAAATGACGAGTGACAAAATCAAAACTATTTTGCAGGGGAGGGGTTGTGGGTCATGGGGAAGATCAGAATCACTCCCAGAAACAGCTCAAAATCAGGGAGAGCAGATGCCAAGAATAAAGGACACATCACAGTGAACATCTTTTTCCACATCACAGTGAAGACACAAGGAAAATGGTGGTGGGGGTGGGTTGGGATGGCAAAGCCAGAGGTCCAGAGCAGGAGGCAAATTCCATGCATCCCAAGCCCTCCTTTGACAGCAGTGCCATTGTCACCCTTGGTTCCCCAGGCTGCTCTGGTGTCACAATCAACCATTTTGCTTTGGATTTCACCAGAGTTAATGTCTGTGGAATGATGATTTCTATTCTACATCAGCACATTTTCAGGGAATTAAAGTCCTGTGCTGTTAAGTGGAACTGTTCACACCAGAAATGACCCACACTCTTCCAGCTGAGCAACATAAATGGGTCCACTGTGCTTATCCATCTGCAATCAGGGTGCTCAGCAAAATACCTGAGGAAGCATTTCATTCATTATGTTGCTCAAATGCCCTTTGAGAGCACAGTGATTGGCCTGGCAATGCTTCTGAACAGAAAAAGAGGTTAAAACTGTCCCCTCAAAAGAGCTGTTGGTCGTTTTTTTCACCCCCATGGAGAGGAGCAGGAGGAGGAAGGGTGGTCCAGGTCAGGGCAGCAGCAAGTTCGGATTTGATTTGCTCTGTGCTTCCCAGTGCTGCTCTGGGATGCAACTCCCTTTCCTCCCCTGTACCATCCCCAGCTGTCCCAGTCAAAGCAAGCTGTAGCTGCTCCCACAACATGCCCATGTCTTTCCTAGTATGGATTTTTCCAACAGCTGTTAACTGACTTAAGCCTTTACTTCTAACTCCAAACCAAATCCTGAGGTGCTCCAGGGAGGTTGTTCCAGCCTGTGCTTGCCCAAGGGGTGCAACCATCAAACCCAGGAACAAAAAACACGTGGATGTTTATTTTGGGATGCTCTGGTTGCTGGTGACTAACCTCCCTAAGCCTTTGGCCCCGGGATGCGGCCTGGCCTGGGTTTTGCTTTTTGCAAGCTGGCAGGTGACTCTGCACCACTGCAATCCCATTTCCCACTCCAGGAGTTTTCCCACTCCATCCCGGGGGCTGGATGCTGGGTCAGCAGGGAAAGGCAGCCGTTCCCAGCCCTTGACTGTGCCACGTCCTGCCAGTGTGAGCTCCACACTCTGCATTTCCAGAGGCACCTCGGGACATGAAGCTTCAGGGAGACCTTTTCTTGTGCTCTTTTTTCATGAACTCCTGCTGTATTTAAGGATTATTTCTCTTCTTCACCTTTTCGATGCAATGTAGGGGCATTGTCAGCTGGAATGGGGCTTTACACAGAGAAGGCCCCTGGCCACAAATGAAACCTTTACAAAGTTTTCCTCTTTTTATTTTTTTTAACAAATTCACTGATTACAGACCCAGAAAATGACTTTTTACTTCCTCCTTCTCTTCCCACAGCTTTCTCCCATTTCGGTTTGGGAACAGCAGCCCATCCACCTTATTCCACATAAATCCACTCCAGTTTTCATCCCCTCCAGATCAAAAGATCCAGTAGTTCTCAAGCTGATTCGTGTATATGTCCTTGTCACAAAGATGTTGGAAACTGGGGCAACCTGAAGCCTTTACAAACCTCTGTATGTGGGGAGAAACAAGGAATTTTACTGGGTTAAAAATGCATTATTTAGGAGGATGGTGGGAACCAAAGCAAGGCTGCTGGAAGGATCACCCATAAAAGAGTTTATCTTTTAATTCAGAAATAACGGGAACCTTCCCCTGCATTGGAGGATTTTTATGATAATGCACTACTGTATTTAAACTGTTTTCACTTCTTTCTTTTTAATCATGTAGGATTTAAAAGAACCTCTCCATATTCAGAGAATCCACTTCAACCCTTGTTTCCTACATTTTCCATGACAGATGTTCTGAGATGTCAGAGCTTGTTCATCAAGGACTTCTCCACAATGGAAAATTTATTAATACTAATTAACTACACACCAACTGTGATCCAGTGCTTGGATCCAGCTCCATCTAACCTTCCTACTCTGCTGTACAAAATTCTCAGAGCCTCGCCAGTGGCACAGAAGTGCTGACTTAACAAATCCTGTTTAACAATAAATTGAAATATCTTTGAATTTCAATAAAACAACTCCCAGACTTACAGCCAAGGACATGCTTAGAGTTTTTGCTGTGTTATTGTCTACATATAGAAAATAAAGCAATAATAGGATTTTTTCCTTTGGCTTCTGTGGTCTTTGTATTGTCAGTGTGGTGACAATCAATATTTTCCTCAGTAGCACCACGGTGGTCTGAGTTTGTTAAAGAGAATTTTGTAACAGAAGTTTTGTATTAGGAATTTTGTGTTCAGCTTTACCACAGAGGCTGAAATGGTGATATTCAGATTTTATCAAATGGAGCCCCTCTGTTATCCATCCCTTTGCAGGTAGGGAAAGGGGGTTGCCCAAGGAAAAAATGAGTTCATGAAAGTGTTGAGCATTAAAAATACTGTTCACAGTAATGGGGGAAATCAAGTAGCACTGGAAGCTGGGACTGCACAGATCTCTCTTCATTTTGTCCCACTAAATATTTTTGTTTTAATAAACAAACATAAAATCAACCTTCCAATCATTACTAGATACCGATGTGCATTGATGTAGGTGCATTTTTACCTGAGCACAGGTGAATGTGCCAGAACTTGCCAGAAAATACTGGGTTTTATCCCTTTGGTAGGTGCCCCACCCTGAGTAGGTAAGTGATCAATTAAATCAGGGAGCAGTAAGGAATTCTGTCATTTATCCAAATATTAGTCCAATTGTGTATTGCTGTGCTCCTCCCTGGTGTAAATCCATGTGTTGGCTCCCTATTCACAGAAGTTCAGCTGTTTGGTTTTTTCCCTTAGACCAAACTAACCCTTGAAAATTTATTTCACTGTAATCACTTTTGGCAGGGAAAAAAAATAAAGAGGGAAAGAAAGGAAGAAGAAGAGGAGGAAAATTCCCATACAACAAAAACTTCATGACAGCAGAATCAAGATAAACATATAATAATAAAAAAATGCCTCCTTTGATTTTAGTTGGGTGCCATGGCTTTTCTGGCTTGGCTAAATTAGCTGAGAGCGAGAGTCCCCATGCAGTCCCATCCCTGTTCCAGCCTGTACAAACAGAGGAAGTGGTTTCCTGGGAACAAAACCCACATGAAAGTTTTGCTGATGGTGCTTCACTTCCTGTCATTTCCTCCTCTCTTCACATTTCACACGTAAACCCGACAGTGGGACAGAGCACCTGGTGCCCGGGTCAGGTTTGTTATCTCATGTGAAAGGAGAGGGCACAGCTCACCAGGCATGCTGAGCAAGACAAGTCCCACCACAGCTCAGCTTAATGTCTCCTAAAGTGTCAGAAGTCATGTCAGACTTGTTTTGGATGGACTCCATCCATAACTGGTGGGCAAGAAGAGCTAAAAGGGCTTTCTCGCCTCCATCACCTCTGATACAGCTTAGCTATGGTGCCATGGGATCCTCAGGTCATAGGGATTCTCTGTCTATCCCTGTTTAAAGTGATGCTGTTCCTGTGGTTACTTTAATTTAGGAATTAAAAAGTGAATAAATCAAGTTCAAAGGGGTTGAACTTAAAAACACCTTTGGAGCAACCAAATATTTACAGTGTTACAGTCGTTTCTGGTCTCACCTGGCTGCAGGCAAGGATCATACAGATCCCTGGACATATTGGCAGTCACTTGACCTACCTAATTCTTGCTGTGTAATAAGGTGTGTCACAGAATCATGGAATGGCTTGGGCTGGAAAGACCTTAAAGCTCATCTTATCCCATGGGCAGGGACACCTTCCACTTTCCCAGGTTGCTCCAAACCCCGTTCTTGGACACTTCCTGGGATGGAGCAGCCACAGCTTCTCTGGGCAACCTGTGCCAGAGCCTCCCCAGCCTCACAGGGAAGAATTTCTTCCCAATATCTAATCTAAACCTGCTCTCTTTAAGTTTAAAACCATTTTTTTAATGCTAAAAAGTAGAAGGATTAAAGCCTAATGACTTCCAGAAGCACATTTCCCAAGCCATGGCAAAGATTAAAAGACTTTAACGGGCTAAAACACCCTTCTCTTGGGTCAAGGCTGAATCCAGAATATTGAATGGACTGTCCTGAGAGTGGCACGAACCACACAGAGCAGACACTTGCCTGTTTTTTGAGGAACAGTCCTTAAATACATTTAGAGGAGTTTGATTTAGTTGAGTGCTGTTTAGGGAACCACAGGACATTTAATGGAGCAATGTAAATAGTCTGATAAGATTGGACAAAATAATCAGGGAGCTCATCGTCAAAAAGGTTCTGGTTCCAAATCAAAGAAATAATGCCTTTCATTATAAAAATGGGATATTTGGGGGGTTCGTTAATAACTTTATGTTAAAATATTGTAAATCTACATTTTGCAGAACCAAGAAGAACAACACAAGGAAAGGTTCTCTGCTGAACACCTCGAATGTTAATAAACTGCAGGTCTAACAGTGGTTTATGTCTTGAAAATTAAGCCTTTAACATGTGTTTGAAGAGTCAAACTTCAGCTGTTTCAGTTAATTAGAAAGCTTTAAAACTGCAACTTAATGAATTCAGTGCTTGTTTATGTTAAACTGTCAAGGAGTTAAGCAATGAAAAAGTGTGATTTGGGGAACATCTGATTGCAGCCCATGTGGAATTCCACATGTCAGAAAAGCTGGAAAGCATTTTATTGAACCATTGTCTAGAATACGAATTAATTCCCTACTACTTCATAAAAGACTTCTTAGTGGGGTTGACAAAGGATTTATCATAATTATTGCTCTGGCCTGGCTCATGATTATAAATGATACTGTGTGTGTATTTTGTTTATAAAATTCCCAGTTTGCAATTAAAACAACCTGCAATTTGCTCTTTCCCTGCCTTCTTGTCAGCAGCTGAGCTGAAAATCTACCATTTGTTTTCAAAATTAATACCTGTCAAACATTTCTTTTTGCTCTACAGTGCCAGGAAACGTGAAGAAGAAGAAATGTTTGAAAGATTTTAACAGAAAGGGACTGGTACAGAGCTGGTAAAGAATAAATGATGCTTCATATTTGTAAGGACAAAAGCTGCAACCACTTTTCTGTGTGTAGCTGTTTCATTGCTCGAGAGCCAAATCAAACACCCTTAATTATGTCAAGCACCAGCAGTTTGTTTGATTTTAATGAAATCACTTCTGAGGTTCCTGAACTTGGTTTTTCTCTAAATTATCACCAAGAGGGTTTGCATTTTTTCGTGCAGGTGTGGGTGTCACGTGCATGAAGGGGATGTGTTAAATTAACAGGCTTTCCTGTGCTTCTCCAGGGGGTGTTTGGATGTTTCCAGTCAAGGAACAGAAGCAACACAGCAGGATTTACCTGGCCAAGGTGTCTTGGTTGGTGGCTATGAGGTGGTCATGCAGATATTTGAGGACAGGAGGGAGTGAAACCCAGCAGAGAAAAGGCAACTTGGGCATAAATCAGGGGAATTGAGGATGCCATGAGAAGGGTTAGATGGGTCTTACACCCTGGGTCTTACCAGGGTCATCACCCCAACAGAAATTGGGTATTTATACAGCAGGGCTTGGAAATGAGGGGTCTCAATCCAGGATAATGTATGTCCTCCTCAGCTCTCATTTCAGATGTGCAAATGCTCCTTTAAGCCATAAAACCATATGCTCCAATAATAAACATGCTGAGCTAATTCAATACGGGCTAATTCAGTCCTTTGTCTTTCCTCCTCTTTATCTCCATTGCTTGGGAGATTTCTTTTGCATCCCAAATATTTGAACTGTAGAATGCACAAGAGTCTGGGTGAGGAGCTGGCTGATTTCAGATGGAACAGATTTGTAGCTTTATTTGTACAACATTGCTATTATTATTATTAAATTATTGTTGTTGTGGTTGTTGTTATATCATCATCATCATCATCATCATCATTATTATTATTATTATTATTGAGTGGTAGTAATTGTTGGTATAAGCACTAGTATAATATTACCTTATCTCATAAATGTGAAAAATACTGGTCAAAGAGGATATTCCAAATCCACTGAATTACTTAATGGTAAATGAACAGACCTGAGTGGTCTGTTCTGAATTTTCATAAAATTTAAGGAAAAGACACATTTTTGAACATCAAAAAAAATCCATTAAGCTCATAATTTCAAGTTCTTAACTGTGTAGAATAGTTTTAAGTCTTTCAAATCTGTTTTTTCCTCTTTGATACCACCTCTAAATTTGCAAATAGAACCACAGTGATCACGAGCTCCTTGAGTGCTACAGGAATAAAGAATTCTGCAGACATCATTCAGCCTACAAGTCACTTGTGGTTTGTGTAAAACCATGGTTCATTCCTTTGGAAATTTTGTTTTAAATGCTGTTGCAAACACCAGTTGTACTGGCTGTGCCCAAAGTCAATAGATGGCCCATTAAACATAGTAACTGCCTATGCAAAAGCATTTTCCCCTCCCAGTAAATCAAATTCCCGTTTTCCATTCACAAAATTGGTGTGTCTGTGTGTTGGGTTTGAAGTTGACTGCTTTGGATGGTGTTCAAACATCAATACATTTTTATCACAGGTTTTTGGAGGGGTTTTTATTTTTTTCATATGAAAGTTAAAAGCCTAATGGGATCACTGCACAGAGACAGAACAGTTCCCAGGGAGGAAGTAATAGATGATAAAAAGAAGGGTGTTTGATTTCAAAGACTTCTAACAGAAAGTTTCAGAAAACCATGAATAGAAAACACTTACACTAATGCTGCCAGCCTACATTATGTATATCAAATAAAAATGAAAAAAAAAGGTTCTTTTTTTAGCTCTTGGGGGAAATTAAAATAACATACTTGTACAGGAGAATATGCAATCTAAGAGAAGGCTTTGTTTGTATTTAATACAACACAGGGAAAGTATTTTTGAATTCACTGGAGCAAATCAAGCTGGATACATTTAGTGCCTGGGACTGACCATTGCAATGATCCTTGTGCTGGCCTTTATCCTGAGCTTGGCTTGGGTGCCCCCACACTGATTTCACTGATGGCCATCACCAGGACATCAGACAAAACTCAGACATGAACTAACTCCCTTCTCATAATCTTAAATGTGTTTCATTTCTTCTCACTCCTTCGTTTTCTTGTTTGATGTGAAGTTTTCCAGAGTGTTTTTCCTTGGTTGGGTTCCTAATTTTTTTCCCTGGAGACAAGATTGCATCCATCATCCTGAGAACATTTTATGTCAGTTCTCTGTCCCAGTTCCATAAATACGTGTGAGTTCATAAACCTGTTTTCAAAAGGCCAAGTTTTCTTTGAAAAGAAGAAAATTTTTAACACATGATGGAAGTGATAAATAAGAGCTGTTTGTGTGTGTAATGTGAGGTTTGTGGAAGCTTTAGCCAGCTACTGGAACCCATGGAAGTGTAAAATGGAGCTCTTGGTGTTGTTCCTGCTTGATGGTCCAAGAAGAAACACTTGGACCTTCCGAACATGAAACAAACATTTACTCTGTGTGGAAACTTCCCACAAGAGAAATCCACTTCTGCGTTCAGCCCAGCAAAAGTTTAGCCAACCTTGGCCTAAACTGCCATGCCACTTGCAGAAAAGCTTTAAATCTATTCTTTTTTTAATGTATTTATTTCTGGTTTTGCTTCCTCAGACTTGTTTCTGAGTAAGTCTGGCTTAGCCGGTCCTGTGTTTGCACCCAGGCAAAACCCCACCGGGATGTTTTCCTCCTACAAGACACTCAGGATGATCCATTGTGCTGAGTCCAGGGAAGTGGTGGAGTCACCACACCTGGGAATGTTCCAAAAATGTGTGGATGTGGCACTTCAGGACACAGGTTAGTGGTGAACATGGTGCTGGTACTTGATGATCTTAGAGGTCTTTTCCAGCCTTAATAATTCCATGTTCTCATTGTGCACCAGAGGCACAACAAGGCAGAAAGGAGGAAAGGACTGAGTTCCAAAAAGCAGGATTTACCCCTCATTACACTGGGTGTGGCAGGACACTCATTTCAGTACATCCCAGGTGCTCATCCTAGAAAAATATATTCCCAAACACATTGAATTAAAATATGTGCAATTGCTTTTCTTCAGCATTTTTCTGCTAACAATGTTTGGCTGGTATTTATTTGTTTGAGTGTTTGAAGAGGGACTTTTATTCATGTGAATGTAGGTATTCATCATGTAAATGAATGTATTTATTCTGTAAAGGCTCACCCTGTCTCTGCTACACTCATGCAGTTACTTGATAGGAATGTGACAAGAGGAAATTGAATATAAAGTCTACTGGACAGCCAATAAATCAGGCTTATATCTTTCTCTCTACCTCAGACAGGAAGGAACCCAGCTATTTTTAAATCTATGGTCCATACGACCAGCCAGAGCTGGTTCTTCTGTTAAAAAAGGGGGGGGGGGGAACCAGAAAAGAAACACTAAAAAGATTTTAAAAGTCCTATAATTCCTCAGACTCGTTTACCTGGCCATATACCCCTGAGGGCATTGTCTCCCCTTCCCCAAGGTTCACATCATCACGACACAGCCAAAATATGCCCAAAGACCAATGTCAGATCCAACACAGGGCACATTCATCAGCCCTAACCAAGAGCTGGGTAAAAAATAGAGCAATAAAAAGAGTTTTCAGACCATTGCCAGCACCGAGAGCGCTGGTCAGGATTGTGGAGCCACCCTGTCCAGATGTGACAACTCCTCTCTGCCAAGCAGACTGTGGCACAGCTCTTTTAAAGTCAGATTTCTCCAGCTCAGAGATTTTGGAGCTGGTTACACACACATGACCCCATCAGGGCTGCCGGGGAGGAGGGATTCATTCCAAGCAATCCCCCAGTGTGAATCTTTGCTGATTAACATTTTCATTTGTCTTCCTTTAACAAGCAAGTTACTGCTGACGAGGAGATGAGGGATTCTTAAGTTTCCTAGAACTAAATTAACTATTCCTTCTCGATTTGCTCTGGCTGAACTTACATTATATTGCCCTCAAGGCTGTTAATTTGAAAAATGCTCTTGGATTTTTTTTTTGTTTTATTTTATTCAGTGTTCCTGATGGAGATCCAAGTGCTAATAAGGAGTTAAGTTACATTTCTTGGTAAGATTTCTTAATTGCCAATGTTGGCTGAAACTTGAACAGTTCAGAGATTCTGTTGATTATGTCGGCCTGAATATTATTACATGGAAATCCCTGCAGGATAACTGCAGCTTTTGTTGTATCCATTGCATCATTTTCCTAATGTTGTTCAAACACAGTACTATAATAATTTTGTGGATTGGAAGGAAATTAACTGTATCCATAAATCCGTGCCTCTCAAGCAGGCACTGCTCTGTAACTGTGTTAGAATCCCAGAATGGTTTGGGTTGGAAGGAGCCTTAAAGCTCAGCTCATTGCACCCCTGCCATGGGCAGGGACACCTTCCACTATCCCAGGTTGCTCCAACCTGGCCTTGGACACTTCCAGGGATCCAGGGGCAGCCACAGCTTCTNCAGTGGAACCTGGAACAGTGGAAGGTGTCCCTGCCCATGGCAGGGGGTGGAATGAGAAGAGCTTTAAGGTCCTTTCCAAGCTGAACTATTCTGTGTTTCTATGATAATTCTATGACATGACTTTCAAAACAAGCAGCTACAGTGAGACACATCCCCAAACACAGAGCAGTGCCCATCTCAAGGCAAGGCATGGAAATCATACAGGATATTGGCTGAGCCTGACTCCACAAGGCTGCAGTGCCCCAGCACCATACCTGCTGCTCCCATTAGAGCCCATTTTAAAACATGTCTTTTCTCCACATGCAGCTAAAAAAAAAAATGCCTTCAGACAGATCATCCCTTAGCCCAAGTCACCAGCAGCTTCAGAGGCCATTTGTTCACTTTGAAAAATGGCATCTCTGAAGGTCCAATATTCACTTTAAGCCCCAGCTCTCACTGTCTCAGATATCAGCTCATTAAAAACACTGCTCGTCTCCATGGGGCCGATGCAGATGATAAGAGACATCAAGTAGCAGCCTGTGACAGGAGCAGCACAAGAGCCCTGGCCAGGCTGATTGGACTCAGCTGTCCTTCCCTCCCCATCCCTGGCTCCACCAGGAATTCCCAACCATGTCTTATTTTCCAGGTCGCTCTTAGATAACTCTCCTGTCACAGTGAAACTTCCTGTTTGTTTTTATTCTCTTTCCAGGAAATGCACCATTTTTATTCTCTTGCCAGGAAATGCACCATTTTCTTCCTCACCACTTGTTAAAGTTGGTGTACCCTCACTGTGTCCCTTGCAAATCCAAATCCTTGCTCCACCAAGGAAATGTGTTTCTCGTTTTGCCGGTTTCAGTTTCTCAGAAGTAATTTCTGTATAAACTTTCCACCCTTTTTCTCCTCTTGTTTTCTGTCTTGTGTTCAAAAGGCCTCAAAACATGTCAAATTTCTGTTTCCTTCTATGGTACAACAATCTTTTTTAGCAAATCTGTTAAGTAGCTCTGTTGAAGATGCAAATACGCTGCTGTTGGCTGTGTATTTCCTTCTTCCTGGGTACCAGGGGTTACAACCCACAAGTCTCATTTGGTGTCTGAGATGAATATAAACACTAGAAATATACAATGGCTAAAAATTCCCATTTATTCCGTATTTACATGTACTTGATTATTTGAAGTGTTCCTAAAAACTAGAAGGAATGGCACAAATCTGACTCTAAATGGAAGATTTACAGGTGCCAAACGTGCAGGATTAATAAGGTATTTAAGAGTCTCAGGAATTTTGTTTCTGTAATATTTGCTAGGTTTTCTCACAACTTCACTTCTAGAAGAAAAATACACGTTGTTTCAAAAGCGTAAGAACAGGGATGATTTTGTCACTCAGATAAATGAAATCAACTTTTCAGCCTTCTGAACTCTTTCTACCAACTTCCCATGTGGCCTTGGTTGGAGCTTTGAATCTCCTTATCCTCCACTTTCCATTCCAACAATTAACTGGGATTATGCCACTGCCTTACCAGAAGCAGGCTGAGACCAGAGATGGGAATAGCAATGAAAGAGCAGAATGTGAGAATGCTCATTTTTGCTTTGTACTGTTAAATTTTGGGTTAAAAAAAAAAAGAACTTTCCATGTGGAGAAAAGTCAAGTTGCTTGTTGTCCTCATTGTCCAGGGTATTCACTGTTCCTCCTGCACACATTAATCTGTGATGCCCAGCAAGGTGATGCTGCCACGTGTCACCTCTCTGCCACACAATTTTCTCCTCAACTGTGAACAGGATCTTGCAAGGTGAAAAGTTCAGATCAAAAACAGTTCCATCCTGAGCCTTCAGCCTTCCTGCCATCATCCCAACTGCCAGATTCCTCCTGATGGAAGTGAGAGCAGAACCAGTGCTCACATAATGCCGAGCTTTGTTTTTCCTGGTTTATTATTGCTGTCGGTGACTCCTGTGTTCCTGAGGGTTTATTCACCCTGTCTCCTGGATATCTCTCTCTTTTCATATTCATTTTTCACTTCTTTGCACTGTTTCTGGTTGGGTGGATGAGATCATGGGCCTGGCAGTGTTGTTTTTGGACAGGCTCTCACCTTATCAGATGGGACCAGAGTATCCTCTCTATTTGACAGAGCTGTATAGCCAGTGAATTCTGCATTTTGCAGGAGCTCTGTTACCAAAAACTTTCATAAATAATTTTATTTGTGTGTTTGTTTACTGTCCTGAGCATCTATTTGGTAAGAAAACATCATGATGAGCCCCATTTCCCCAGGGCTGGTCTGGACAGTGATGGGCTTTCCTGCCCTGTGCCCCCTGGGAAGCAGCTCCAACATGCTGGGTTGGGAGCCTGGGAAGTGGGGAAGGAAAGCAGCCAGTCCCAAGAGGGAGTGTTGTATCAGAGCACCTGCAGGGTGATGTTTTTCTCTCATCTGCTTTGCTGTTCCCAAATGCTGTGAATTAGAGTCAGCCAGACAAACAAGGGGGAAGGGGATTTTTTTCCCCCATTTGGTCAGAATTTGAAACGTGAAGGATTCTTTTGCTGACTCTCAGGGTAGTGCTTGACCTGCTGCTGTTCCCATGAATATGGGGAAAATTGGGAACATATCATATAAGCCTCTGACTTCTTCAGACATGGATCTTCTAAAGAATGAGAACCAAATTACTTCCCTTTCCTTTTGTCTTAAAAAAAGATCACAACCCTCCATTTTGGGCAGCGTTTCAGCTTCCAGTGCAGCTCTCTGAAGGATGAAAGGGTCTATAGCAAGTGATAATCTAATTTATTAGCACCAGGGCTGAGAAAACAGGGTTAAGGATATGGGAGGAGAGAAAGGGAAATTCAGGAGAAAATAGAAGATAAAACCCACAAAAACTATGTTGCTGTGACTGAATTTCTCAAATCTTTTCAGTGCTGAAAGGATTCAGCACTTCAGGCAGCAGGTCCCACCTCCAGGGCTAAGCTTCTCTTGGCCTTGCAAGTCCACATTTAAATGCCACAGGCAACCCTTAGTTTGGGATGCACAACTGGGAGAGATCTTCCAGGCAGAGAAAAAGCCTTTAACTCAGCAAAACACCCAAAATGTCCATATTTTAATGAGTCAAAATGGCAAGAGCAGATAGTGACTTCATCCCATGAATTTTATTCCAGTCAGCGAGGAAAACCTTTATAAGTTTTTGTGGCATTTCTGAAGACAGACGAGCTCTGAGTTCATTCATGAGAAGCAAAGCTGATTTACTAGGAACAATATGTCCAGGGATGAGCGAGGCAACATGTTTAATCTCATGCCTTCACCCAGCACCTCCAACTGGCATCCCACCAAAAGGATCCAACATTGGAAACATTCCTTTGTTTTTCTTTGGGTGCTTTTTTCCCTTTCAATTTCTTCACTTCTAAGTCTCAACCAAGATGAGAAGAGCCCAGAGCACCGTCAGAGACAAGTGTTCACGCTCCACTAGGAACAGAGAAAGAAGAAAAATCAGAACATGTTTTCAAACCAGATAAACCAGTTCTCAATATTTATCTTCTGTGATGCAGCAGTTTCATTTTTCTCAGTGAATGGCTCATTCTCCCTTCAAAATCCACTTGCCAGAAAGAAAATTCATTAAATAAAGGAAAAGAGAACATCCTCAGAGCCAGGATCTGGTCAGTAGATGAACTATTGTCCATGGAAGGAAGGTAGAGGATGATTTCTATCAGTCAAAGCCTTTCCACAGCAATGAAGAGGGGGAAGAAAACCAAGGAAAGTTTAAGATAGGATTGACTTAAAGATCATATGAATGGGTTGACTGTGCTTGGAGACAATTTGACTTGAAATCCAAATTTTTCCTGTGTGAAATCCCCCATGGCATTTTCTATACAATCTGCACCTTGGAAGAAAAGCCTAAAACTTTCTCCCAAAGTGTCCTGCTTTCTCAAAGCATTTATATATATATAACCCTTTAACATCCTTTTCCACTAAGGCAGGGAGGAGAAGAGAACACCGACCCTTCAGCTGCCGGTGGGACTTCCAGACTCCTCTGTCCCAAGCTTTGAGAACTCAGAAACAGCACAAAAAACAGACTACAGGGATTTACTCCCTTGAGTAATTTAGTGTGAGTAAGAAGAGAGGCATCACTTCTGAGATCCAGGTCAGGGAGAGAGAAAACTGCCTTGAGCCCACTTCAGAATCCCTCCGTGGGGTGGCTGAAGGGGAAGGGGGATGCTGGAGTTTCTGAAGGGGAAGGGGGATGCAGGAGACCTGGTTCTCAGCCACAGGGACAGCCAGAGAGAGGAGCTCCAGCACAGCAGTAGGAGCCGAGCGCTGCAGTTTCAGAAGGCCAAAGGGACTAAATTCAAAACGAATTTATCTGCCATCACTTTCCCTGGATGATCCCAGATCCAGCCATCCCAGCCGTCCCCACAAGGACGTGCGGGCTCTGTTCTACCCCGTGTCACCATAAGAGGGACCCCGTGTCACCATAAGAGGGATCCTTTCGCCTGTCCCTGGAGGCTCGCCTGACATTTCTTTTAAAAATTAAGAAAACAAAGCCGTGCGAGTTGAGTGAAAGTGCAATTACACAACGCTTTGAAGTGCCTCGCTAATCCCCTGTCTCCCTCGGAACATGAGGCACAGGTTGGTGGAGTGACAGACACATCGTTTCACCCAAATGTTGACGCTGGCTCACAGCAAAGGTGGTGGAGCAGGACAGAAAATGTTCCAAACCCTCAGTCCAGACACACAGCCCTTTGCTTCTACCATGGGAAGGAGGAAGAACGCCAGAGAAGGAGGAGAAACCCCAGCATTGATGAGAACCCCAATGGGTGCAGAAGCAGCCAGTATTGGTATATGAAGCCAAAGCCAACTGTGGAAGGAACATGGTCTCTACACTATTTTAGGATATGTCAATTCAGCTCCCAGGATGGTCTGCAGAAGAAATAGGCCAGGTGAGGCTGGTGTGGACCCTCCTCTGCCTGTCTTCTCCTTCAGCAGGAGTTGGATTTCAATAATCCTTGTGGGTCCCTTCCAACTCAGCATAGTCCATGATTCTATGATTCTAACCCTGACACAGCTCAGAGAGGAGCTGTGGTTTTGCCTCCTGCACTCCCCCACCTCCCTGTTGGAGCCCAGGGATGTCCCAGCTGCAGAGAGAGCAGCCAACCATGAGGCTCAGGAGAGGCGTTCCCAGCTGCCTCCAGCACCTTGGCAGAGCTCTTTGCCCCAGTCTATTTACACAGCGTTTAATGCTCTTGATGTCAGTGTGGAAACGTGTTAACACCCCAATTAAACTCTTCACCCAGCTATGTCAAATCCCATCGCTTGGGGTAGGCTTGGGTGTTTTGCTTTGTAATTCTTGTGCCTCGTTGCAGCATGCAAGAATGATGCCCTAGTGGCTGACACGTAGCCCCAGCTCATCACCAGTGGGGTCTCCTGCAGGATTAGGCAGTGAAGTGATGGTTTAAAGTCATATGAACACATGAACACCACTGTGCTCACTGCCCACTTCCTCCCCCTCGTGAGGATGGAGAAACAAGGGTGTGAGATCCCGTATGAAACTTGGCAGGAGGTGCTCAGGTCATGGCTTTCTGAGGTGGGAACCACCAATATGAGATTTTGGCAAGAGGGCTGCAAAAGAGGGGGTTCAATTGCTATGGCCAGGGCATTGCATTAATGGCAGGACAACCCAAAAGTGTACATGGCACCCACCACGCTGCCTGTGTCTGTGTGCAGGCAGCAGGATGAGGGCTCAGGTCTGCCTGAACATGCCCGTGCATGGCTGTCATGACTGTGTCTGCTTTCCCATCCACCAAAGGAAGGCAGGAATGTTTCCCTGCCCCACTCAGCTGGGGGGCTCCAGTTGCTTCTGTCTGCAACGGGATCACCAGTCTGAAGCCCTGTTTTGCAGAGGTGTTTACTAGAAAAGACCAGCTATTATTGTCCCTCTGTCATTACCCAGGACTGTCACCCTCTGGATGTGAGCAGCCTGAGAAGCACAGCACATGTGCAGATACGTGTGTATCCATGTATCCCTATACACAACAGATCCAGGTTTATACCTCAGTCCATAAATCACAAATATTTGAATGATATGGTTTGTATTTCCTTTAGATTGATCCAACTTCCTTCTCTTCTGATCAAGAGTCCTCAACACTAACTCCTGAGCAAGGAATTTAACACAAACTCCTCCAGGAGCAAAGAAATTGAAAACTGTTCTACGTGGTCCCACTAGAAGAACCTCTCCCCTCCAGAGAGTCCTTAAGCATGTACTTAAAATATAGGCATGTTTAATGCCAGCTGGGATCCACAGAGCTGAAAAACACATCCATAAGGCTGAAGTTCACTTCAAGAATTCACTGAAGGGCTGTTCCAAAAGGGACCAGCCTAAGCACGTGCTTAAATATTTTCTTGAATCTAAGCTTGTATTAGTGGAAAAGTCATTGTTCTGTACTAGATTTTTATATGTCTGTGACTTTAGGGTAGTTTTAGTATTCTCAATAGATTCCTTCTTTGGATGGATTCCTCCCCTCATCATTAATATCTGGCGTCAACTGTCTTTCTTTCTCATCCATTCCCAGAGACAAGGAAAAATTTTCCCTTCTTTCCGCGGATGTATTTATGCTCCCCATGGAAATTCTTCTCTATGATATATGAACTATTTTCAGAGAAGTTTAGCAAAGCCTAAATCACAAAGGGGAAGAAAACCTCTTCGACTTGAGTTCATAAGGGGAAAAGTTGGGATTGCAGTGACCTGTGGTGTGAATTTTTTCTTGAGTTTAATTGTTGTTTCCATTCAAACCCCTTATATCCTTAGCTATAAATAAGACTCCTGAATAATCCTTAATTTTTTTGTCCCTACATCTGCCTCCATAAAATTAGGAGGGAATACTTAGGATCTGTCAAGATGACAAAGTGTCCTTTATGGTGGCCGAATGAAAGGAAGAATATAACTTTGGGAGAAAGCAACATGCTTTTCTTCAGAGTAGGATTTCCTCCACAGAGACATCATCACAGACTGTCAGAAGCTGGGCAACTCTCCAAAGGTTAGAGACGGGGCCAAAACTTACAATTTCTGCTTTACAGAGGGCCATTTCTGTCTCTGAGATTTTAAAGACTGTCTCACCACAGCTGTGAAATTCAGAGCTCCCAGATTGCAGTTTCCTCAAGGCATTCACTCGCCAGCCTGGGATACTTCACATCTAGGGCAGTACAGGCTGTGTTTAGTAAACTAGTTGGAAATCAGTTTTAAAACGTGAGTGCCAGGAAGAACAGAGCCCAGTCTTGTGAGATAACTTGTAATTGCTGCAGTCACCATGGGAAAGCTCAGCTCCAACGTCCTCCACCTCCCTCCCTCCCTGAGAGACACATGGACCTCTCCGCACCAAACCACCCTCAAACCCACTTCCTAAATAACCTCCCCTCTCCTTGCAGAGCTGAGTGTGGTCCCCCAGCTGGGTGTGAACCTCCATGCTGGGGGAGCTGAGTCACCTAATTGTTGTTGGGTGTTGTGCACTGCCCAGGACACTGGACCCTTTGTGTGAGGGCTGTGTGGAGACACAGGAAGGCGTGTGGTTGTGAATATTTCACATGTGAAGTTTCCATGGTCCGTAAGGTCACTCTCTGGACCGGACATCATCCACTTGGGGCTCAACTCCTACATCTGCTGCCATGCCTAAGCCAGGGGGAGCTGATGGAGAGCAGTCAGGCTCTGCTCAGCCCGCAGGAGAGATCCACCACCTACAGAACCCAAAAACTCTCTCTTAGCTGAGGATGGGGTCAGGGTGCAGCTGCCCTTGACGGATGGCGGGTGACATCACCTCCAAATCCAGGGCAAGTCAATCTCTTAAGAGCAGAGGAATCACCTGAAGAGTCGACCCTCACTGTGTAAAACTCCACATCTGTGTGCCACATCCTCAGGACTGGGAAGATCCACCCGGGAATGTGTGCAGCCATGACCTTGGATTTATATCAGAGCACTTCCCAGTCCATGCAAAGCAATCCAGTGAGACCCTGAGCCTGGGAAAGGTTCTGCAAACCCAGCCCAGCTCTGCAGTGGTCGCCTCTGAGGCCAAAGCAAAGCTGCTGGTCTTGCCCTCACTGGGGCGAAGTGAGCCAGGATTTATGGGCTCCCAGATGCTGCTCTAAGCCCTCTGTGCACACCCAAATGAACACACAGGAACCCCCCATTCATCGGCTCACTGATCCTCCCCAACCTTAGGAAATAAGAGGAGATGGATTTTCCCTTAGAGTTTGGGAGGCAAAAGCACAGTCCTGGCACTGATCCAAGGAAGTAAGCCTGGAATAGGTTTTCTTTCAAGAATTTCAACCCATTCATGTACTTTCTTAATGATCCAAAGTATTCAAGGAGTTGCCTCTTAGCTTTAGCTCCCTTTCAATATTTGTCATGTGTGTCAGAGTCGATTCTTTGTGTTTCCTCTGTACTTTTAATGCTCTCAAGGAGAAACTTCATTTCTTCCACATCGAAAGATATTTTTCCCCTATTGATTTATTTTATTAAAGGAAGAAAAGGTCACTTTGGAAGCAAGCAGCAAGAACATAGAAGGGCAAGAGCAGAGAGAAGTGTTTCTCGTTTAGATACTTGATGCTGATGCTTTAGCATGAAGAAATCTTAATGAACGACTGGAAAGGGCCATGGAATCATTAATTCTTTGTTATGTTGGGATAGACAAGCAAGTGCCTGCAGGCAGTGACGCCTTGTCCAGGCTCCTGAGTTCTTGGAGACTCCAGAAAAATGCCTTACACCAGGTGACCTTTCTAAAGAGCAGGAATGGGAATGAAAGCCTCCCACCCTCCAGCTTCTCCAGGAGCTTTTCTCCCAATATGCCTACACCTTCAAAAGGTGAAGGAAAGGCCAAAAGGCCTTCAACATTTGCTGAGCCACCAGGGTGGAGTGTGACTAGTCCTGTCTTGATTAAAGACTTGCCAAAAGCATTTGATAGAGTGAGGTTGAGTGGCCAACCCAACAAAGCCCTGTTAGATGCCTGCCCAGGCAAAGCCAGGGGATTGCAAATTAAGCACCCAGTAAAGCTTAGCTGATTGCAAATTAAGCGCTCAGTAAAGCTTAACTGAGCCTGAGACACTGAGAGACAGAGTCCCCCTCCGAACATCCCTCCTGCTCCTCTTGGCCTGAGGAATTCAGACCAAAAGGAACTTCTACAGCCAAAGTCCAGCTCCATGTCTGGAGAGGCAGGACAGCACCTGGGATTTTTGGATTTTTGTATGGGATTTTTTTCCCCAGCAACAGAAATCATGTGTAGATACAATAAGAATTAGTTCATGAGACTTCAAAGGGCTGAATCGCATCTCAGGCTGGTCTTGGGCTGTCTCTGCTCAGCCACAAGCCTTATCAGGCAAGTTTGGCTAAATCATTGCATTTCACACTCAAAAAACAATTATTTTCTTAATCATATATAAACTACAGCTACAGGTTTTTGCCACTTGGTTTTGCTAACAGCTGACCTGCAGTTTCCTATTGATGCTCAAGCCATAAGTAAAATAGCTCTGAAATGAGCTAAGAAAATAAAACTGGGCAATCAAAGGTTTCAAGAGACCCATCAGGCTGCAAAGAAGTGCAGAGCAGCAGCTGGGTGCCCTGTTTTAAGCTTTAACTTAGTCTGCTACTATTTATTCTCATTAAATCCAGAGTCATCTGGCTTAATTTGGTTTGCCAGAAATTTGCTTTAGGATAACTTAGAGTACGATCAGAGTCACCAGGTTTTTTTCCCCCCTGTTTTAGGATAGAGGATAATAATAGAGGATTTTTTTTTCCATGAAAGCATATGCAATTTCCTCTAGAACCATCCAAAACAAATAATCAGGAGATTTCCCCATGTTTACAATGGGGCTTTCTACTGACCTTCCCTGCAAAGCACTGTAGGAGAAATCAGTGAAAATACTCTGTAAGAAGTGGGTCACAATTGCTGTTATTGTTACTTAGAAATTATGTAGCATCTAATCTGAAACCAGACACAACAATTAAGGGCTTCTCTTTGCCCTTTTCATAACAAACCAATTCTATTTAACAGTAGGGACAGTTAAATTGGAATAAATCTAGTTTGTACACAGAGACATTTCATGCTTATTAATAATCATTGTGTTTAATGTTTAGACCAATTCCAAATATAAGCTGTAGCAATGTATAAAAACTTTTCTCCTTGGCATGATTGAGTCAACATGACTGACTTGGCTCCCCCTCTCTTTTTGAACAACCGTAATTATATCAGTTTAAAACTGGCTACATGAGCCTCAATTTGTGGCAAAGCAAAGACGGACAAAAGTGAGGGTAATGCTTTCAGATCTCACGGGGAAAAAGATTTTCCATCCCCTAATTTGATGAGTTTTGACAGATTTCTTCAGCTCGTACCTCAGGCTGGGGAGGCAGCTTTTAAGTCACATCACTCGTGGGGATTTGGGATTCCCTGCAAGGAAACCAGGGATGTCTCACCTGCACTGCAGGAACCCAGCCAGGAACAGCTTGTAAGGAAGAGAAAAGGAGTCTTTTGGGTGATTTTACTGAGGACACCGTTGAGGCAAATTTGCATTTGCCAAGCAAACTGTCAGGTTGTTTAGAAGATATACCTGCCCTCATTCCCTAACCTTATCCAGCTTCTCCATATAGAACTAAAGGGTCATTTCACCCACCCTAAATCTAGTGCCTCAGATGGTTGGAAGTTTCAGTCCTCTGAAGTTGTTCTGTGTCCTGACAGATTCTGCAGATAATTTTGATGACCAGCTCAGAGCAGAAATTGAGTTGTTACATGGTTAGTGTTGATTGAGATGAATCGTATGCAAAGTGCCCTGCCCAGGTTTGCTTGAGTAATAGCAGAGATGTAAAGAGATCTCTGGGAAACGTATCCTTGTCTCTGGGTCTTAATTTTTTGAAGATGTGATTGTGAAATTTTATGCAATGCATCCCAGCAGCTGAAGGTCCACACTGCCACAGGACTCAGACCCTTGTGATGAAAATAAGTGTCTGTTGAGCTCAAAAGCCACTGTTTGAGGATGCTGTTACCATGACATGACTGATCTGTTCCTCCAGGGACCTCCAGGTAGGTCTCACTCGTGTGGAGCTGTTAGTGAGAGGCACAAAAAGGAGAGAGATCATAGAATGGTTTGGGTTGGAAGGGACCTGAGAGACAACCCAGTTCCACGCCCTGCCATGGGCAGGGACAGCTCTCACCATCCCAGGTTGCTCCAAGCCCTGTCTAACCTGGCCTTGGACACTTCCAGGGATGGGGCAGCCACAGCTTCTCTGGGCAACCTGTACCAGGGCCTCACCACCCTCACAGGGAAGAATTTCTGATTTGTCTTCCAAAATTCCTGTTACAAAATTGACCTGATCTGTCCTATAGAACTGGTGCTGATCCAGAGAAGGGCAGCACCAGACCTCTCATATATTTAAATTTCTGCAGGACTATGGTGGCCATCAAAGCCAATGCAGCACATCTCATGTGTACAGAGGAAGGTACAATAAGAAAAAGAGACTAAAGTGGATGAAATACAACTTTTGCTATTCTATATCAGCCTTTGGAGAGGTGGGTACTCTCTGGTGCCTACTCAGCATCTCTCATTGGGTTCCTGCTGTGCTGGTGGATGGGTGTAAGAGCAGCTGAGACAAGTGAAGGACAACACCAGCTTTTGCAAGAGATGAAGAGCTCCTTCTGCACTGTGAGATCACAAATCCATCACATGGAGCCTAATGAGGGGGCTGAGCCAGTACAAATACAACTGTTTAACAGTTTATTTTAACCATCCAATGAGAATGAAACAACTTAAGAGGATTCGTGCTGCCAACAATCTTTTCCTTTTTTTTTCTTTTTTTTCCCTCTTCCCCTCCTTGCGTGGCATTTGTTAGAAATCAGGATTTTCCTTAACTAAATGTCTTGTGGTCTCCTTAGCTTTGTTTCTTAACAGGGTTGTCTTTATGTTAGTTTTCTTTGGCTTCCCAATAGAAGAGTAACAGATTTCTTTTGAAGTTTTTATTGATGAATGAGCTCCTATAAATAACTCTCTGTGGCAGCAGCTTGATCTCAGAGTTTACTCTGGAATAATAGTAGCAACGGGAATGGAGGAAATTTATGGCAGCATGACATGAAATAGTTTAATGGGCTTCATACTGTTTAACTTAATCTTTACAGATGTAAAAACAGGAATACAATTATTTTAACAACTATTATTACATATTGCTCTTCTAATGAAAACAGAAACTCAGTAAGCAATTGAAGATAGGTAGGGGAGAATTAAGGAGTCCACCTCACTGCAGATTTGGGAATTAGAGTGTTGGGCCAGTGTATTTGCAAACCTTCATCTGGAAAGCTGCTGGATTTCCAAGGTGGTTGGGGAGGATGGATCTGCAGGTGGGGATTGGTACTTGCATGTAAAGCTGAGTCACAGTGCTTTGGATCAGGATGTAAATGCTGGAAGCTGCCTAAAAGCAGTGGAAGAAATTAAATTCTGGCTTTGAGAAAAAAAAAAGAATGCTGTGTTTTCTGCCACACCCCCTTATTTCACATGTCTGCCCAGTGAGGAGCTGATCCCAATCCCACCAAAGTCCATGGGCATCCTTGGAGACACTGGGGGATACTTGGTCATATTCATGGGGTTACACTCCTGTAACCCCAAGAGTACAGCTGTAAACCTCCCAACTCAGGAGCAGAGACAGGTATTACACTCACACCAACCAAAGGATGAAAAGGATGGAGGGAAATTATGAAAACTGACCTGATAGAGGAGAATTTAACTGTTTATCCTCGCATGTCTGCTCATCTTCCCATCATGGGTTTGCTTGTGTCTCTAGGGCAATGTTACTTGTTGCAAAGGTGACCCAAACGTGCCTCTTTAACATGTGTAAACTCAGGAAGGTGAAAAGGAAAATAATATTAAAATCATCTGTTTTCTGTGTAAATGCCCAGCCCCACAGACAGGCTGGTATTTAACCCAGACAAGGATCCAGACAGGGCATGTTGGAAACCAATGTGCAAGAGGTGGATGTCAAATCCAGTATTCTAATTACAAGGAGAAGGCACAGGACCTAATTCAAACCTAAGATTTCCTTTGCAAGGGGCTGGATGTGACTCATAGCCAAGCACAGCCCCCATTGCACTTCTTGGTGCTTTGCAAAGAGCTTGAGTAAATATTGAAACATGTTGGAGCTCTGCGTAACTTCTATAACAAAAGCTGACAGCTTTTGTTTCCCCTTCAAGGGAGTATTATTTGCAATGAAAATTATTAGCATTGTGTGTTTTCAACTGTCCGTTCAGTGGGAAATTCATGTTATCCACAACGTTTTCCAATCCGCAGAAATCACCCGTGCAAGAAATAACTTGCAAATTCTTACTCAATTTCCAAAAATGTGGGAAAGTTTATTTATTTCTCCATGCATTCCTGATTCGCAATGTGCTCTCTAAAAATGTCTCTAAGATTTAGGCTAACCAAGCTCATGCTAAATTTAGCAACTATATTTTAAATAAACATTCTTTACGCTTTACTGAGCCGGCTTTGAAGCTGGTTTAAAACAAATTGTGTTCACATGAACAGGAACAATGTTTTACTTTGGACTAAGTGAACATCTGAATAAGTAATAATGTATTATTCAGTATAATCTGAAAATGAGATTTTAGGCATCTAATTCAGTCAATTTAGGAAAGATTCCTGGGAGGAAAACCGGACCAGGCCCATATTTATTTCTGGAAGAGTTCTGTTCTCTTTGACCACACAAAACTTCCTGCTGGTGTCTTATTAGACACTGAAGCTCCAAGGGTTGGTGAAATCAGCTGTGACTTTGCACGCATTGCGTTTGAGGAATCTGGCCCATTTTAAAGCACTTAATGATTTGTCTGGATAAAGCACTAAAAATATACTGTGGGGAGCAATTATGCAATGTCCAGACTGATGGATTGCATAACCTCATAGACCTTTTCCATCTGTAACTTCTCTAATTCTGTGATCTTGTCTTCTTGGTCTTTCACTTCAAATCAAATATGTGATCTGTTTAATATCTGAAATGCTGTCTCATGGGAGATCTGGTTTTTGGGTGTGTGTGGCTATGAATCAAGTAATGAAGCAGATCCTTCTTCCCCTCTTGTTTCACAAATGGGTTGGTTTAGGGCGTTTTGGTGTGAAAAGGGATGCTCTCTCCTTTATGTGTATTCCTTGGTAAAGGATGGAAAGAAAATTAACTATAAAATGGTGTGAGGGGAACTAAAAGCAGCTACAAAGTCCCCCAGATTAATGTCACCTTGAAATCAGACATGGACAGCCACTCACTTCGAATGACAAGCCCTGAAATTGGCTGCTGCTCACGTGTAAATACTTGATTATGTTTTATACATGCTGTGGGACCAACTTTAGGAGAACACACACTGAGCGTATTTAAAGTCTGGAAGCCAAATTTATGAGAAATTAAACTCCGGAATTATTTTAATACGCCAAATTTTCAGTTCCCCTCATAGGAAACGTGTGTTTTGGAGCAAAGCTGCTCTGTGAACCCAACGACTCCTCTGTGAGCCTCTTCCACTGTGTGATCTTCCCTGCTCCTACGAGTTAAAATTGGCTGCAGACCTCGGAGACGGGAAACCTTGCTCGGTTGGGAGAGGTCATTCCTCTCCAGAGGAACGGAAAGGCACATATATCGCCCACACAAGAAGTGTGCTGTTTATACTGCATCCTGGGCTATTTTCTCCATTTCTCCACAGTATTCTAGACTGGTGTTTATAGCCAACCCTGAGAGGTTGGGAAAGCCAGGAGGGGGAAAGATTCCAGGGATGAGTTAAGTACCGGGTGGCAATTTTGTGCTTGGCAGCTGCTTTTTTGGGTTGTGAACCAGGTGTGAAACCATTGGCACCAATTCTTTGCAGCTTGTCAAGTCCTTGATGTTTCCATGGCACATTGGCTGGTTTGAAGTGCATCACACCAAATTTCAGTGATGTGTAGAGGATTGAAGGATGCTCAGGCCCAACCAAAGGGCAGGAACTGGTGGATTGGCATCCACACTCATTTCTTTACACTGAAGAGCTGTTGTTTTGGTTGTATGTTTTTATTTTATGCTTTTATTGTATGTTTTTATTGTATGTTTTTATTGTATGTTTTTATTGTACCATTACTTCTCCTCTCTCTATAAACAGATGACGTGCAAAGGCTGTGTGTGGTTAGTCATCCTGCCTGCTGGCAATAAGACCCTTTTTCTTGGTATTCATCCCCTGTTACAGCATTGGCCTGATCCCAATTAATTCCAAATTGCCCCTCACAACTATTCACTTGCTTGTGAGTTCATTCAAGTTAGTGTCACTTTTGTGCAGAGCATGTTAAGTTTACTAATTTTACTCTCTCAAGTGAAACTGAAATCAAGCTCAATGTGGCTTTTAAATAGTGCAGCTGTACTTGGTCCCACTCCACTTCACCAAAACAGAAATAAGATCAAATGTCAAAGCAAAGCTCGACAAAAAAACAAATTCCCATTGCAAAGAAAAAGCCGAATCTCAAAAAAAGTGTCTGTGATAAAAATATCCATTGTGTATATATTAAATGGAGACTTACTCCTTTGGATGATTTTTTGACCACTAAAATACTCCTTTTGTACAGAAAGGGCTCTGAGGTGGAGAGGTTACACATGTGTGCATAGGAAAGGAATAAAAGCCCTGTTTTCAGGTCAGAAAAGGTACTTTGAGAGCTGGAATAGGAACTGAGAGCTGACAAAACTGGGGGTGTCAATGTAGGCAAAAGAGAAGCAGAAGAACTTGAAGACACAGGTTAGAAGTGATGACTGAGAGCATAAATAACCACTTTCTGGGGGTAAAACCCTTTCATGGGCCAGGCTGCAGGGAGATCAGGGATGCAGGATCCTCACCTGTAGGAATTGGCTCTGGGCTTGATGGAGACCCATCAAGTGAGTCCTCAGAGGCAGCATTGACATCCCACCTCATCCCTGTGCCCATCACACAGGGGGTGGAGAGAGGATTTGAGTTCTGTCCTGGGCAAGAACTGAGCTGGATCATTTTCCTACCCCTGCAGCTTCCTGGGAGTGATGTCACCTCATGGCCTCCAAACAGACTGGTGATGTCAGTCCCCAGCCTTGAACAGAAACCTCCTGCCAAGGTGACCACTGATTTCACTAATACCTGTTTCTAATTACACACAGGAGTGGCTCTGCAGGGACAGGGATTTCACACAAGGAACATTAACCCTCCCAGCATTTGCCCAGCCTTGTAAATGATGGTGGGGACACGTGGCTTTGATTGAGCAGTGACACCTTCATTTTACAAGTGTTTTTTTTTTTTAATTTTTTAATTCAGTGCCGTAGCTTTAAAGAATGGACTCAAGAGATATTCAAACAGGAGTTGTCAGAAATAGGAAGCATATAAGTGATTTAATTTAAACAAAGCCTATCTTACAAATCTATTTTTAAAAAACATCTCTTTTCTTATTCTCTTTTTTTCACACTGAAAATCTGGAGTTTGGCCTATCCAGGGATCCACCTATGAGCATCCTTGTTTTGGGAAGCTCAACATCAGTTCCCATCTTTTGGAGATTTTTCTGTACTTCCCCATGTGAGAGCTCTTTGCCTTGTGCTGGAATGAGGCCCCTGAGCTCCTGGTCTAAATGTCAGAGCTGTTTGATGCCCTCCTTCCTCTGTAAAAACCAAACCACAACTCACCTGAGAACCTCGCATTTCCAAGACACAGATCTTAATTTAAGGACAGGCCTTGCAGGGATGGAGCAAAGAGAAGGAGGAACGGTAATTTTGGGAAATATTACCTCAGTCTTGAGGAACAGGTAATTTCCCAGGACCCTATTTTTAGCCTCTCCCACATTTTCTGTTGTCCATCATGTCATCACAAGGATATTTTCTGCATCCAGCAGCAGGCCCCACTCCTTGATCCTCCAGCATGAGCCAAGGGGTGTTTTACATCACACCAGCCACACTCCTGAACAAAATACTTTTATTGGATATAGGTTTGGTTTCATAATGAAAATTGAGAATATAGATTTTTTTTCCAAAAGGGCATTTACCCAGTAATATACAAAAAGCCTCTATTCATGACAAACAAAAATAAGAAATATTCCTGATTTCTTGCAATGTGTCTGGATTCTTACTTCTTTAAGAAAATATAAAATTTTAGATACATAGCTGATGTCTCTTTATTTTTTTTTCCCTGGTAGTTGTCCCGGTTGTTAAAACACGTATTTCAAAATGCCAAGTCTGGCCTCCACAACTCTGCTTCAGTCTGTTTTGATCAGAAGCAATTGATCCCAGCAAGACATGGAAAGTAGAGGCATCCCAGTGTTCGCTCATCCATCCCCCTCTCTCTGGCCACATCAGTGAGCAGAAAAACTGTCGTGATACTCCAGGGAATACAGTGCTGAGTCAAAGCAAGCAGGAATGTGCAGGATGAGCCTGGATTGCTTGGTCTGCCCTTTTTTCAGCTCCTGTTACCTGTTTACCCACTAGGAGTACTGGGCCAGTGGGAAATATCAGCAATTCTTATGTGCCTGTGGATGTTAACGGCAAAATTATCAACATTATTAATACCTGTGGGTATTAATGGCAAAACAAAGCTCAGCCTCCTCCTCAGGGATGGACAGGGAGGGTTGGATTTTCAAAGGAAAAATGAAAGAGGAAAACCAGAGACCTGAAGGGCTCGACACAAACCAGATCTGAGGAACCTGAGGGATGCAAAGACTAAAGGTGCAGAGCAAACCCAACGGGTTTTGGGGGCCAGCGTGGGCATCCCCCCTGTCTCTACCTCCACGACCCATGGGAAAAGAAAGCTGGTTTACCTTCAAAAGTCGGTCTGGCGGGGGTGGGAGGCAATCGCTAAAGAGAGTCCGCAGCAAGACGCGCCTTGAAAATGCCCTGAAATCCTGAGTCACCTTTAACATCGCTTTGGGGTTTTTTTGCTCTTTACCCGCGTGGTGAGGTCTGAGTCCGGTCTCTCCCTCCCATCGCGCCCCTGGAGCAGCGACCGGGGCCGGGGCAGGTTTAACTACGGGGCAACTACTGGAAATTAAATACCGCCTCGGAGAAGTGGAGAGGGAAGCAGGAGAGGAAGGGGATGCCGATGTGGTAAAGCCTCCCGTGCACCTGGGAGTCGAGCATGAGGGAGGCGTTGAGGGTCGGGCCGAAGCCGCCGCTGGCGACCAGGGAGCCGCCGAGGCAGCCGGCGGGGCTCTCCCGGGCCACCTTGGGGGCTGCCCCGGGGGGCGGCTGCC